>PJEM01012362.1:0-47562 GCA_004023845.1 Helogale parvula | reverse complement strand
CAATCCAGGCTTATTTCAACAAACTAGAAAATGCACAAATTCAAAGTCTAACAGAGCACCTACTGGAACTAGAAGGGAAGCAGCAAGAGCACCCCAAACCCAGCAGAAGAAAAGAAATAATAAAGATCTGGGCAGAAATAAACAATATAGAATCCAAAAGAACAGTAGAGCAGATCAATGAAACCAAGAGTTGGTTCTTTGAAAAAATAAACAAAATTGATAATCCTCTAGCCAGGCTCCTCAGAAAGAAAAGAGAGCACCCAGATAGACAAAATCATGAATGAAAAAGGATCTATTACAACCAATCCCTTAGAAATACAATCATCAGCGATTATTATGAAAAATTATATGGCAATAAATTGGACAACCTAGAAGAAATGGAAAAATTCCTAAATGCACATGCACTGCCAAAATTCAAATGGGAAGAGATAGAAAGCATGAATAGACCGATAACCAGTGAAGAAATCGAATCCATTATCAAAAATCTCCCAACGAATAAGAGCCCAGGGCCAGATGGCTTCCCAGGGGAATTCTACCAGACATTTAAAGCAGAGCTAATACCCATTCTTCTCAAACTATTCCAAAAAATAGAAATAGAAGGGAAGCTTCCAAACTCATTCTACGAAGCCAGCATCACCTTGATACCTAAACCAGACAGAGACCCAGCCAAAAAAGAGAACTACAGACCAATATCATTAATGCACACAAATGCAAAAGTACTCAACAAGATACTAGCAAATCGAATTCAACAGCATATAAAAAATTACCCATCATGATCAAGTGGGATTCATTCCTGGGTTACTGGGCTGGTTCAGTATTCACAAATCCATCAATGTGATATATCACATTAACAAAAGAAAGGATAAAAACCATATGATCTGTCAATAGATGCAGAAAAAGAATTTGACAAAATAAAGCACCCTTTCTTAATAAAACCCTTGAGAAAGTCAGAATAGAAGGAACTTACTTAAACATTATAAAAGCAGTTTATGAAAAGCCCACAGCTAGTATCATCCTCAATGGGGAAAAACTGAGAGCTTTCCCCCTGAGATCAGGAACACGGCAGGGGTGTCCACTCTCATCACTGCTGTTTAATATAGTGCTGGAAATCCTAGCATCAGGATTCAGACAACAAAAGGAAATAAAAGGCATCAGAATTGGCAAAGAAGAAGTCAAACTTTCACTTTTCACAGATGACATGATACTCTACATGGAAAACCCAGCAGACTCCACCAGAAGCATTCTAGAACTGATCAATGAACTCAGTAAAGTTGCAGGGTACAAAATAAATGTACAGAAATCAGTTGCATTCTTATACACCAATAATGAAGCAGCAGAAAGAGAAATCAAGAAACTGATCCCATTCACGATTGCACGAAAAACCATCAAATACCTAGGAGTAAACCTAACCAAGGATGTAAAAGACCTGTATGATGAAAACTATAGAAATCTTATGAAAGAAATTGAAGACAGCAAGAAATGGAAAAACATTCCCTGTTGATGGATCGGAAGAATAAACATTGTGAAAATGTCATTACTACCCAAAGCAATCTACACACTCAATGCAATCCCGATCAAAATTGCACCATTCTTCTCAAAGCTAGAACAAACTATCCTCAAATTCATATGAAACCACAAAAGACCCCAAATAGCCAAAGTAATATTGAAGAAGAAAACCAAAATGGGTGGTATTTATTTATGTTTAAATTCAACTTTCATGGCACAGATTTTAAAGAAATACCTATGTTTAAATGTGATGTTCTTTTAGTATGGGGTTGTTCAAAAAATTAAACATAGAACTACACTCAAATCCAATAATTATGTTACTGGGTATTTACCCAGAAAGTAAGAATACAATAATTCCCTTTGAATAGATGCACCCTAATGTTTATAGCAGCATTACTTACAATAGTCAAGTTAGGAAGCAGCCCAAGTGTTCATAAATACAAGAATGGATAAAGAAGATGTGTTATGTGTGTATATACAATGGAGTATTATTTAGACAAAAATAAAATCTTGCTATTTATAACAACGTGGATGGATCTAGAATGTATAATATTAAGTGAGTCAGAGAAAGAAATATCACATTTCACTCCTATGTAGAACTGAAGAAATAAAACAAATGAACAAGGGGTGGGGGGAGAAAGACAAAACAACAAACAAAACAAGACAAAACAAACAGAACTGATTCTGAAATACAGAAAACAAACTGATGATACCAGAGAGAAGGTTGGTGCGTGGAGGATGGGTGAAATAAATGAAGGGAATCAGTTGATGAACACTGAGGGATACATGGAATTATCACTATATTGTGTACTTGAAACGAGTATAATATGTTAACCATATAAGGTTAAAATTAAAAAAAAAAAAAGTAAGTCAGATGTCCTTGAACATAGAATGGTTCTCTGTACAGCACTAAGAAGTTTACTGTATCTGTTAAATTTATTTTGGGTAAATGAAAGAGAAAGCAATGGAATTTGGCCTATTATTCAAAGGAGTATTATTACAAAGTTTCATGGTACTCAAAATGCAATGAAATAGCAGAAAAGTAAAGCCTTGGGAAGAGCAGGTGCCAGAACAGCTCCAAATTCCTAGATGCAATAACCAAAGCATTATCATAAAGTTGCCTCAACTCTCCTGAGATTCTAGTCTTTGTCTGTTTAGATAGCAGTTCTCATGCAGGGTGTGAATCTGATTGGCCCACCTTGAATCTAGAATGAATCCTTTGACTTAGTGACGTGCAGGAAAAGCTCAGGTGTTCTGGTGCTGTCTCCAGATCAGGAAGATTTGTTGAGTACCCAGGATCCAATATACTTGGTGACTACAGGAGTTCTCATCATCAAAGACATTTTTAGCTCACATGTATACAAACTCTTCTTAGCATATGCCAAAGGGGATTTGAATAAAAACAACTTTAATAACAGCAAGTGCTATTGGAAGTTAAAAAAAAAAAAGAGGGCATCTCCTGAGAAGTAGGAAAAATAAACTTGTCAGGACTTAAATCCATCTATACAAAAGTCTTTGTAGAAATTCAAAAGATTACTACTCAATAAAGGATTTAGAAAATGGAATATTAGAGAATTGAAAGCAATAAAGGTAACAAAAATAGAAGAACTAAATTCTAGCATATTAGATATACTAATTGAATCTATTCAATAAACATACTAAGGACCTTAGATATGGATACAAAAATACTGAGAACAGATAATATATGAGAGAAATACCTTAGCATAAATCAGCTAATTTCACTTCATATGTATCATGGAAACTTTTTTGAGGAAGGAGCCCAGAACTGCATTGTTTTGTTAATAAAAAGAGATAGAACAGAAGTGGTGGAGGAGTGTCCCTGAATGCCAAGGACGGGTGTCATTGAATGAGAATCCATGGATCTGAGGGTGGATCACAGTAGAGAACATTTGGGAAAGGATAAAAGTAAAGAAAACCATAATTGATGTTGCTGTGGAAGTAGATGACAGCTCATTCAGCCCAGCAGATGCTTCCCTAATACAGATCATGAAACTGTCACAGAAGCAAGATATAGTAGTAGTGTGGGACTTCAAATGTCTGGACATCTGCTGGAAGTCTTGTTTTGCTAAAAGCAACAAATCTGATAAATTCAGTAGTGGTAGCTAATGTGTTCCTTCCGTTAATGTCATCCCCATATGTCTCAGCATTCTCCCAAATAGACCCATTTACCAACTCTACCCAGACCTTTGCACTCCATGCAGGAACACCAATCTCATATACACAAACCCCCTACCATGCTACAGAATGTTCTTTCTTCTATTGGATTTTACCAACATTTGGTTCTTCCCAAGAAGATGGCTTCATCTCCAGTTTCACAAGAGGAGCTTTTTTAGTTTCTCAAAGACCATGCAATGAAGGATGTGGAGGGTACTTTAAGAGTACTTGCTGCTCTTGCTGCTGTTTCTAAACCATTATGATTTAAAACCAATGGAAATATGTATACTCTATTTTGATGCTCATGATACTTGGCTTTTTCACCTTTTCTTTCATTTCTGCCATCTACCCACCATTTGTCAGTACTGTACTTCCATAACCAACTTCCCTGAAGTCTCAGACCCTGGTTAACAGTTTTATCCTAGGCCTTAAAGTCTTGCTATTATTCTGAGTCCACATGGACAAGTCTTAGAGCATTGTGACTTCCCTTTTCTTTTCCTTCAATTTCTTAGAGTCTTTATCATTCCACAGTTACTCCCACATCTTTCACACTCTGGAATGGGATTTTGTGACAGTATTTTTTTTACTTCTGGAGTCCTATATACCACCCTCTGGCTATTTATTCAAGTTGCTCACTCCTTTATCCCTTTTACATCTGTTTTCTGGCTACATTTAGAGAGCCTATCTTTGACTACTTTTTTTTTTTTCCCATCTTACCAGGAAAATCTTCCTTGCCTCTTATTCCATCTAGTTAGACCATGTTACTCATAAATTCACCCATTCTCTTGTCAATAGTCTCATATCCCAAACCTCCTTTCTTTATAAATTCTCATTTGGCCAATTAACTATCTATTTCCTCCACCCTGAGATCTAAGCTGTTGAGCAGAGTAAGGAAAAATCCAGTTTACAGATTGTGGAGATTCAATATTAGGACTTTCTAATCTCATCTTCCCCTAAACATGATCTGAAATGACTTGTGTGTGATTCTAACCAGCTTGCTTTCCTACTTGCAATCCCCTCTAATTCAAAGAGAAAATAGAAGCCCTTAACTGAGTAGTTCTTAATTTTTCTTGTCCCTATGTCAGACGGGATATTTTGCATGGAAGTAGTGCAACTCCTTACTGAAAGTGGTTTTTGATAGCAAGGAGTTTTATAGCCTCACTTAAGAAAACGTTCTGAAATACACAATTCCAGGGTTAATTTAGTTGCATAATATTACCAATATTACAAGCCTAGCCACTTTCCTGTGGTAGTGAACAGGTTAAGGCATGAACCCTGATGATCCCTGACTTCTAGTATTCATGCCATTCCATTGCATCTTTATTCCCTGGGGTGTGGGTAGGGCATGTAACTTGGTTCTAACAAGTAGAATATGGCAAAGGTAACAAGATGTCATTCTTTTATGGATTTAATCTTGCCGGTGGACTTTAGAAACTCTCCTTGTTAGTTTTGAAAAAGTAAGCAGCCATATTCTGGAGTCTCCCATGTCAAGAAGTTGAGAGTTCCCCCTAGGAACCAAGTTGTCAAAGGACAACTCAAACCAACAGGCAAGAATTAATTAGTGCCCTTGATCCTACAACCATAAGAAAATTAATTCTACCTACAACTTGAGTGAGGCTGGAAGCATATTCTTTCCCAGGCAAGCCTCTGAGGACACAGTTGTACACCTTAATTGCAGCCCTAGGAAACGCTAAGCACAGGCCCCCAATTACACTATGCCCTTGTTCCTATTCCACAGTATATGTGAGATAATAAATTTGTGTTGTTCTCAGCCACTAAGTTTATGGTAATGTATGACAGAAGAGCCAATCTTGATTGTATTTATCCTGACATGTCACAACCAATTCATTTGTAATTCTAACTTGGTTTACCTTTAAAACGTAACTGCAGATGGGGCACCTGGGTGGCTCAGATGGTTAGGTGTCTGACCCTTGATTTTGGCCTAGGTCATGATCTCATGGGCTCATGAGTTTGAACCCCACATAGGGATACCCCTACTGACAGTGTGGAGCTGACTTGGGATTCTCTCTCTCTGCCCCTTCCACACATGCGTACTCTCTAATTAAATAAGTAAACTTAAAAAAGAAATGTAACCACTGATTATGACCTTTACCATAACCACATGCATCCAAGCCAAGATAACTAAATTCCTCCTAATTCTTATATTCTCTCATACTTATGATGCAATCTCTGCCCAACAGACAGAATGATCTTTTAAAAGACACAATCAGATGATGTGACATATCTATGCACCACTCAGTGCAAAATCCTACAAAAGTATTATATCCCACTCAGAATACATTTCATGTTGTTCACCACGTCCTGAAACACCCTTTACTGGGTGATAATCTGATAAGGGATAATCTGATAAATCCCTTAACGTCATCTTCTACACTTCCCCAGAACTTACTTTACTCTAGACAAACACACTTTCTTAACTGGGTAGGTCCCCATAAATGTCTCCCTTGTGCCATGCACTAACCAGATGATAAAAACATTTTGTTTATTGTTTGATTTCTACAAAAACACATCAAATGTTACCTAAACAAACTATTCACATTATCAGATTGGATACAGATGAAAATAAATTAGGGAATTCTCCTATTAAGATAGCCCAGCATGCATAATCTAAACAGTAATTCATGTTGCACTCTTTCAGGAACAAATCAAGTTTACTTCATGCTTATGGATATCTATGGTAGACTGAACCAAAGATTGGTTATTTTTAAAAGTAAAAAGAGAATAGGAAATGAATTTTTTTAAAAAGACATTCCTCATTACAAATCAAGATTTCCAATGTGGCATTCCCAAGAATACCTCTAATTGACTTATTTTTCCTTCACATTTCTCCCACATAATTGATTAATATCTTTTAATTTCCATTCTAAGAATAGATTCCAAATATGTCCTATTTTATGGATGCAGTTCTTATAGTACTAGCCCTATCTTCAGGATAATTTTT
Organism: Helogale parvula; assembly: GCA_004023845.1. Lineage (NCBI taxonomy): Eukaryota > Metazoa > Chordata > Mammalia > Carnivora > Herpestidae > Helogale > Helogale parvula. Next base: position 40,919 of record PJEM01012362.1, on the reverse strand, counting down.
TTCTACTTCTTTGCTATTATCAAAGAACAAATAAAATGGGATCTTTTGGCTGAAGGCTGCCAGGTTGTTTTTCGGAGTTATTTTATTCTCTGTACTCCTTTGATACTTTACCATTGTCTTCATAAGGCACCTAAAAAGTTGTATGTGATTAACACACTTGTATGTCCTTCCAGATTTAATGTTTTGCAATACCAGGTCCATAGAATATTAATATTTTTCTCCAAAATCTATAAAATTGACTGATTCAATAGCTACACGTGCAATATTTATGGAAGAATTAAGAAATAATTAAGCACTACGGGAAGAAAAGGAATAAAGCTGAACACCGTTATTCTACTGATTTTCATGTCTGGCACTATTTTCATTTTAAATAGGCATACAGGCAATCAAAAAATTAGCAAAAACTAAAAGTCCAAGACCAGATGGATTCAAAGGTAAATTCTACCAAATAGTTAAAGGGTCAATACCTATCCTTCTGAAAACTATTCCAAAAACAATAAGGAAACCTTCCAAGTATATTCTACAGGGCCCAAATTATCCTGATACCAAAACCAGACAAAGACACTATAGAAAAAGAAAACTTCTAGCCAATATTCCTTATAACCATACATGTAAAAATTCTCAACATCAGCAATCTGCATTCAACAATACATTAAAAGGATCATTTACTAAGATCAAGTGAGATTTATTCTAGGGATGTAAGGATGGTTCAATATTCACAAATCAATGTGATCTGCCATATCAGAAAAAAAATCACATGATCTTCTCAATAGATGCCGAAAGAGCATTTGACAAAATTCAACAGTTTCATGACCAAAGAGGGTTTAGCTGAGGCACCAATTAAACTATGCCCTGGGTCCTGATCCACAGTATATATGAGATAATAAATGTAGGTGGTTTTCATCGACTAACTTTATAATAATGTATTACCTAAGAGCCAATCTTGATTATATTTGTCCTTCACATGCTTCAGCATAATAAAGGCTGTATGAGAAACCCATGGTTAACAGCATACTCAATGGTATAAACTTCCATTAAAATCTGCAACAAGACAAAAATGTCCCTTCTTACCACCTTTATTCAACATATTATTGGAAGTTCTAGTCATAGCAACCAAACAGGGAAAAGAAATAAGAAGCATAAATATTGGTAAGAAAGAATTTAAGGTCACTATTTGCAGGTAGCATGATACTACTTATAGAAAACCCTCAAGACTCTACCAAAAACTACTAGAAGTCACAAATGTATTCAGTAAAGTTTCAGGATACAAACTTAATACCCAGAAATAGGTAGTTGTAACACTAATAACAAAGTGGCAGAAAGAGAAATTAACAATTTCATTTATAAATGTATCCAAAAGAGAAAATAGCTAGGAATAAGTATCACCAAATTGGTGAGAGAACTATATTCTGAAACCTACAAAACATTGAGGAAAGAAATTGAAGAAGACATTAATAAATGGAAAGATGTTCCATGCTTATAGATTAGAAGAACAAATATTGTTAAAATGTCTGTACTGAAGCACCTGGATGGCCCATTGGTTGAGTGTCTGACTTTCGCTCAGGTCGTGATCTCGCAGTTCACAGGCTCAAGCCCTGCAGCAGGCTTTTTGTTGTCAGCACTCTCTCTGCCCCTCTTCTACTTGTGTGCATGTGTGCTCCCTCTCTCTCAAAAATAAACATTTAAAATGTCCATACTACCAAAAGTAATCTAAAAATTTGATGCAATCCCTATCAAAAACCGACATTTTTCACAGACATAGAAAAAAAAAACAAACAAACCAGTATCAAAATTTGTATAGAACTACCAAGGATCCTGAATGGCCAAAGTAATCTGGAGCAAGAACAAAGTTGGATATATCACAATTTCAGGTTTCAAAATATAAAGTTATAATAATCAAAACAGTATGGTGCTGCCACAAAAATAGACACAAAAATCAATGGAATAGAACAGAAAATCCAGAGATAAACCCATGTTTATATGGTTTATTAATTTAGGACAAAGGAGGTAAGAATATACATGGGGATGTGGCAGTCTCTTCAAATAATGGTACTGAGAAAACTGGACAGGTAAAGGAGAGGAAAAAAGAAACTGAACCACCTTCTAACATCATACACAAAAATAATGGATTAAAGACCTAAATTTGAAACCTAAAACCATAAAAATCCTTCAAGAGATCACAGGCAGTAATTGGACATCAGCCATAGCAACATTTTCCTCGATATATGTCCTTAGGCAAGGGGTAAAAATACAAAAATAAACTAGGGAAGACTACATCAAATTACAAAACTTTTGCACAGTGAAGGAAACCATCAATAAAACAAAAAGACAACCTATTTAAAGGGAGAAGGTATTTTCAAATACTATATTCAAAAAAGAGTTAATATAAAAATATATACAGAACAAAAATGTATACAACTCAACACCAAAAAAAAAAAAAAAAGCCTGATTAAAACATGGGCAGAGGACCTGACTAGACTTTCTTTTCTAAGGAAAACAGAGATGACCAGAAGACACATGAAAAGATGCTCAATATCACTAATCAGGGAAATGCAAATCAAAACCATGATGATCTGTATCTCCTTATACCCGTCAGAATGGTCACTATCAAAAAGACAAAAATAAGTGTTTGCAAGGAGATAGAGAAAAAGGAGCTCTTGTGCACTGCTGGTGGAAATGTAAATTGGTACAGCCAATGTGAAAAACAGTATGGAAGTTTCTTATAAAAATAAAAATAGAATTTCCATATGGTCCAATAATTCCACTATTGGGTTTTACCCAAAGAAAATAAAAACACTTATTTGAAAGATATTTGCATCCTTATGTTTACTGCACCATTATTTATAATAGCCAAGATATGAAGTAACCTAAGTGTCCATCAATAGATGAAAAAGTAAATGTATATCACAAATATTTCATTGTTTTTTTTTTTTGTTTTTACAAATTGAAGTTTATGGCAACCCCTGTGTCAGGTAAGTCTATCTACCATTTTTCCAACAGCATTTGCTTACCTCATATCTCTGTGTAATATTTTGGTAATTCTCACAATATTTCAAACTTCTCTATTATATTGCTATAGTTATCTGTGATCAGTGATTTTTGTTACTATTATAATTGTTTGTGGATGCCAAAAAGTACACCCATATTAGACAGCAAAACTTAACAAATGTTTTAAGTGTTCTTACTGCTCCACTAATCAACCCTTCCCACATCTCCTTTTCCTCAGGCCTTTTTGTTACTGGAGACAACAAAACTGAAATTAGGCCAATTAATAACATTACAATGACCTTGCAGTATTCAAGTGAATGGAAGAGTCCTACCTCTTTCACTTTAAATCAAGAAGAGATTAAGTTTAGTGAAGAAAGTGTATCAAAAACCAAGATAGGCCAAAAGCTAATCTTGTACTCAGCAGTTAGCTAGGTTGTTAATACAAAGGAAAAGTTCTTGAAGGAAATTAAAAATACTACTCCAGTGATCACACTCAAATGATTAAAAAAAGTTCAAAACCCTATTGCTGATAGGAGAAAGTTATACAAGGCCGCATAAAAGATCAAACCAACCACAACATTCCTTTATGTCAAAGCCTAATCCAGACCAAAGCTCACTATTTCAAAATTTAAAGAAAGTTTATACATTTATTTTTAAATAGAGAGTGTGGTCAGGGGAGGGACAGAGAGAGGGAGAGAGAGAGAATCTGAAGCTCATCTGGACTGAACATGGAGCCTGATGCGGGGCTCAATCCTACAACTGTGAGATCATGAGCTGAACTGAATTTAAGATTTAAGCACTTAACCAACTGACCCACCCAGGTGCCCCCGTTTTTTAAAATAACTTTTTAGGGGAGACTGGGTGGCTCAGTTAAGCATCTGACTTTGGCTCAGGTAATAATCTTGTGGTTCATGAGTTCGAGCCTTGCATCAGGCTCTGTGTTGACAGCTCAGAGCCGGGAGCCTGTTTCCATGACCTGCTCTCTCTCAACCCCTCCCCCACTGTGCTCTCACTTACTCTCTTTCTCAAAAAAAAAAAAAGGAAAACATTAAATTTTTTATTAAAAATAATTTTTAATGTTTACAAAGCTCTCTTTAAACTCTATGAAGGCCAAGGGAGGTGGTGAAGCTGCAGAAGAAAAGTTCAAGACTCGCAGATGTTGGCTTATGAGGTTTAAGGAGAGAATTCATATACATAACGTCAGAGTATAAGGTGAAACAGCAATTGTTAATGTAGAAGCTGCGATAAGTTATTCATTGTCTAGTTAAGACAATTAATAAGGAGGCGGCCCTAAACAACAGATTTTCAATGTAAATGAAACAGTCTTCTATTGGAGGAAGATACCATTAAGGATATTCATAGCTAGAGAAGAAAAGTCAGTGCCTGGCTTGAAATTAAAGGACAAGCTGACTCTCTTGTTAGGGATAATGCAGTTGGTGACTTTACATTGAAGCCAATGATCATCTGACATTCTCAAAATCTCAAGGCTCCTAAGAATTATGCTCAATCTACTCTGCCTGTACTCTATACATGGGACAACAAAGCCTGGATGACAGCAGATCTCTTTACAACATGAACATTTACTGAAATATTTACTAAATATTTTAAGACTACTATTGAGAACTCCTGCTCAGAAAAAAATTATTTTCAAAGTATGACTATCCATTGATAATACGGTTGGTCCCCAAGAGCTTTGATGGCGATATACAATGAGATTTCATGCCTGCTGATACTGCATCCATTCTGAAGCCCACAGATCAATGAATAATTTCAACTTTTAAGTCTTATTTAAGGTATACATTTTATAAGGTTAGAATTGCCATACATCGTGATTCTTCTGATAGGTCTGGACTAACTACATTGAAAGACTTCTGGAAAGTACCCACCATTCCAGATGCCATTAGGAATATTTGTGATTCATTAGAAGTCAAAGTATCAACACTAACGTAAGTTTGGAAAAGTTTATTCCAACCATTATGAATAAGTTTGAGGGGTTTAAGACTTCCATGAAGGAAATTAACCCCAGATGTGGAAATAGCAAGAACACTAGAAGTGAAGCCTGTAGATATGACTGAATTGCTTCAGTCTCAACTAAAACTTAAATGGATGAGGAGTTACTTCTTACGGATAAGCAAAGAAGGTGGTTGCTTGAGATGGAATCTACTCCTGGTAAAGGGGCTTTGATAATCAGCTGCAGGGTCTGAGAAGACTGACTCCAATATTAAAGTAAGTTCTATCATGGATAAGGTACTGTTAAACATCATATGCCATAGAGAAATTGTTTGTGAAAGGAAGAGTCAATCTGTGTGGCAAACTTTGTTATCTTAAGAAACTTTCCTAGTTACCTCAGCCTTCAGCAACCACCACCCTGATCAGTGACTATCAACATCTAGGCAAAAATCTCCACCTGCAGAAGATTTTGATTGGACTTACAAAAGCGTACATGATAGTATTATTTACCAATAAAGTGTTTTTTAATTAAGATGTACTTGTTTATCAGACAAAATGCTATTTTAAAAAGAAATAATGCTTTTGCATGCTTAATAGACTACAATATAATATAAACATAATTTTTATATTCAATGGGGAACAAAAAATTAATTTGACTTGCTTTATTTCAATATTTTCTTTATTGTGGTGCTCTGGAACTAAACCTACAATTTCTGAGGTATGCTTGTAATTAGTAGGATTATTGGCAATATGATGCTACTTACGTTTTTTTACCCTTACAAATCACTGAGAAACAGTTTAAAGCACTTATCTTTAGTGGCAACAATGATATTTTCAATTGACAGGGTGAGAAAATGGAAAATGGGACTGGAGGGTTGGAGAAATTAGAAATATGAAAGAATAGCTGGACAGAAAATGTTCCAAATAAACTGAGCACATGTGCGCCATACAAATTTTCTTCCATTTCCACCTGACTTCTTTACTTACCTATATTTCAGAATCATGTGTGCAATATAATTTATCATTATTTACACTTGGGGACAAAATAATTCAAAATCAATTTATCATTATTTAGTTCATCCTCAATACATGCAAGATATTTTTTGTTACATCTTAGAACACTTAATAGTTGTTTAATAGCTATTTACTTTTCCCAAATTGTTATCAGATTTGTTTTGAAGAAAGGAAAAGCCAAATTTTAGTATAAATTATAATTCAAGAACCTATATGGAATATTGTTTGAAAATAAGGGATATGAAAATTCTCAGATATCCTTTCATGTCAATATGTAATATTCAGCAAATAAAAATGGTAATGTCCCCTATATATCTTAATTCGATAGATATAATATTTAAACATTGACATGAAGGGAAAGCAGTATTTAATGTGCCCTCTTTCTCCCTTTTTGATAACTCCTTGTTCCATTCTCTGTCAGAGTTGCATTATTCTCATATCTCATATCTAAGCTCAAACAGTCTAAAATATCTGACACCTCAAAATCTAGGAGTCTCGCTCATTTTATGCTCTCAGTTAAAGCCCTCCTTTCTTTAAGAAGCTTTAAAACAGTTTTTAATGCCAGAGCCCAGCCTAATACTTTTCCTGGGAAAAGGTAAGCGCTGTTAACATCTACCTCGATAAGTACCAGAACACAACCATCAAGAATCAGGTGTATTCTGCATTGAAGGGAGTGTAGTTTCTCACCTGCATCAGTGAAAATACACCAAAAGGACAGGAGAGAGGCACTATGGAAAGAAGAATAGTGAATAATGGAGAGATGTAACAAGATGTGGAGACAGAAGATTCAGATAGGTTATCCTTCCAAAACTAATATAAAAAAAACCTCATTCAGTTCTCCCCTATTTGATATAAATGCATGTCTTACATGGGGCCATTTGATTCTTTGCTTAGAATTCCTCTGGAAGGCTTTTTGGTTAGAAAAAATGCTGAAGCCTCCAGCTGTGTTTTTGTGCATATCATCTCTGCGGTAAGCAGGCGTAATGGTACTTAGCAAAGTGGTTGGACTTGTGCCTTGGTCCACTGAAGTGGTAGAGTTGTGTGTGAGTGTGTGAGTGTGTGTGTGTGTCGGTGGGGGGGGGGGGAAGCAACAGCTCTAACCTGGGGAAATTTCCTTATTATAAAAAAAAAAAAGGTCAGATCTCCCTTTTGAAAGATTTGCAGGTATATGAAAAGAGATGCATTTTATGGGCACCAAAAAAAAACCCCCCATGCTGTATATTTTAATATACATTTACAAACCTATTATTGAAACCAATGAGCTCTGTAATGTTTTTTTTTAATGTGCCCAAAGTTTCTGGAGTCACATGGGAATTGGATTTACTTTTTTTTCCTCTCTGTGAAAGTTTAAGTAGAGGAAGAGTTCAACGCTTTTAAGTGTTTAATTCCCCCAAGCCTGGCCATTCATGTACCCTGTTTCTTCTTCCTATGAATTGTTTGTCATACTATCCCATGATACCACTAAAGGTAATTACTGGAGAAACTAAGGAGTTTGAGAGTCAGAACCAATAGTCTAAAGGAAACAATTTTCCCCTTCCTTCTGTAAGTATAAATACCCCAAGTTACATGTGTGGCTTACACTGCTTCCCTCCTAATTCCTCTTTATAACCCTCTCCTTTATCATGTCCCTCTTCCATAATGATACTAAAGGCATATACAAGGAAAAGTGGAGTCAGGAAAAAATTATGTCTATATTAATTTATTGTATAGCCTATCAGTTTTAATCATATCAAAGTATATTATGATTATATAGGTTAATTCTCCAAGTTGACTTGAATTCATTATCTCTATCGTGGTTATTGCAATTCTAAAGAAAAATTCAAGTGATAATTCTTTTTACCCTGAACCACTACCTTATAAATTTAATCTTCTGTAAGCATGATTAAGCATGGGAAGGTTGTTTGGCATTATTTGTGGAATTGTTTACGTATTTCTATTAATCTTGTTCTGAGTATACTTTGGAAAGTAAAATCTAAGAATCTGGTAACTCAATCACAAAATACTTTCTCTCCAGGAGGAATATTATTCTTTGAAAGTAATATTGTTAGTTCTTTCCGTATGCATGTATGAAACATGTGGAGGAATAACTTATTTATTTATATCACTAAAATTTTGTAAAGAATACCTATGAAAAGTTTAATATGTGCTGACTTCAGTTGGTTCACTGCAAAAGATTATAATAAAATTCTATATTCTCCCCATTTAATCTTTGTTGCCCTTGATGGTCTCCTTCATGGGATCCACCATGAGGGCTACCTTCTCTATGCTCATATCTGTGTTAAATGAAGAAGGATAGCCAGGTAGACCTGGCCTTCTCAATGTTTATACCAACCAGCTGCAACCTGGCCCTGACCACTTCTCAGCACGCCTGATATTTCTCCCTCATTGATTCCTTGGCTCGTCACTCTCAGAGATGTTCCAAATCTCTTCAGCCCATAAGCTTCTAATTTTTCCTCCTCGATCTCAGAGCAGCTCTCTTACTTCACTGAATGTTTTGGGACAATTAAGGCCTTTCATGGTCTTAGCCTCCCCCCCCCCCCCCCCGCCCGCTTCATTCTTTCATATAGTCTCAGGAATGGAATGGGGTAGAATTGTCTAAAATGCAGAACCATATTTTTGATGCCATTTACTCTTAGCTTCAGGATCCATAACTGCATGTTAACCCCTTTGAGTTTAGGCATCTTAAATTCTATTCCCCTAATTGTTTTAATCATCCATTGAATTAACATTTACTCAGGACTTACTATATCAGGCAGTGGGCCTATAGAAGGAAAAAAAGTAGGTTTTGACATGAAAGCATTTACAAACTGCTATTTAGATAATCATTCCATAATATGGTGAGTAAAATAAAAACAAATATTGTATTGAACTCTGACAACAGCAAGATACTGTGTTAAAGTCATTTAATTCTAATAGTATGATAAAAATCTTGCCAAGGATGGTCTATGTTTATTTCCTTACTAAGAAACAGATTTTGAGAGGCTAAATAACTAGTCAAGCATATATAACTAGAGTAGACTAGTTGATATTCAAAACCCTGACTCTGATTCCAGGGTTCATGTACTAAAATTACATTATCTATAGAATGATAATGGACTGCATAAAGTACAATGAGAGAACAGCAATGTCTGATTCTAGATTGGAATATTGCAAAAGTCTCCATGGAGCAAGTTATACCTCACTGTCTTACTAAGTGAAAGTCGGATTTAGGTAAAAGACTACATGAGTCTTCTCCTAGAGGGCATTACACATAGTCAGGTGACTATCAGTAACATCAATAGAGCAAAAGTGATCTGGTATTTGAAGACTGTAGGGTAAAAAAATAGAAGTGGCTGATGATTACACTGAGAAGTGGGCTGGGGCCTTGTTCTTGAGGGTCTTTTATGGCATAATGAGAAATTTCAATAAGCATTGCAAGCCACTATAATTTTAATTTAAAAAAAGCTTCCAAGGTCAGATTTGTATTACTTATTTGTAACTCTACCTAGAGTTATGGGAGAGGGCTAGAGAAGAAAGCCAGACAAGAAGCAGAGACAGAAGCTAGACAATTGTTCCAATAATCCAGGTGAGAGGTGATTAATGAGGGCTCTGCAGAGCAATGACAGTGGCAACAAGCGGATTTGCACTATCGTTCTGGCTCTGCCACCCACCAGCTGTGTGACTTGGGGCTAGTTTTTAACCTCTAACTTCCAAGTTCCTAAAATGGTAAGTGAGGATAATAATTCCTTCATAGAATTCTTGAAGGGAATAAATGTGATAATCCATGTAAACTGCTTAACATATTGCATGGCACATTTTAAGTATTCAGTAAATTAATGATCATATTTACTTGCAAAATCAATGCTTAACAGCTTTTTTGGGGAGAAGAACATGGGGCATTACCTCAGGTTTTGGTTTTAGAAGTCAGGATTAATGTTGCAGTTGATGGAGCAGGTCTGGTACACTAAGCTAGAGATTAAGACACAAGCCTATGTAACAGATGTCAATCTTCATGCACAAACCTAAGGTATATTTCATACTAAAATTGCATTCAGGCCTCTCCCCATGTGAGAGTTTCAATTTCTGGAACTATTGAGGCTCTCTTTCTTCTATAGATCTCATAGGATACCAAAAATCGAAGGCAGGATCTAGGTCCTTAATCCAAAGTGATGCCATTATTTCCTTGGACTCTTCTGCTATCCAGTCCGAGGACAAAGGATGGTCTTCAAACGCTGTTGGAGGACAATACTCTCAGTAGACTCGATATTTTATTGCTCAGATTATGGTGTCATAGCAACAAACCCCAGAAGCTAACTTTTTCCTTGTTCGTGTTGTATGTTCATTTTACATGAGCTGGAGAGCTGTGCTATGCGGTGTGGACACTCTGGGACCCAGGCACAGAGAAACCCTTCCAGGCACAGTGGCAGATGGGAAGAAGCATCACACATCCCTCATTGACTTTTTAAGCTTCTACCGAAAAGTGAAATGCTGCTTTCTTTCATATTTACCATTAGCTAAAGTAAGGCATAAGGAATCTGAGCATGCACACAGGAAGAGAAACATATTTGGCAAACAGCACCAAGGCCTACCGCGGACACTGGTCACACTCCACTTCCCACAGACTTGCCCACAATTACCTTTCAAGCTGCTCCTCGGTCTATAAAGTACAGCGTACTCTCCCTACTAGTTTCCACAGCAAGCTCCAATAGGAGGCATTGCTCACTGATGGGAGATTTGTCTCCATCTTGCAAAAGGCAACATCACAGAGACCACCCCCCCCCGAAGGAATCTCAAATCTTCCAAGGATAGTCCACTTTAAAAAAAATTAATTTTTAACATTTTTGTGAGAGAGAGAGAGAGAGAGAGAGAGAGAGAGAGAGAGAAAACTCATGAGTAGGGGAGGGGCAGAGAAAGAAGGAGACACAGAATCTGAATCAGGCTCTAGGTTTTGAGCTGTCAGTGGAGAGCCCAATGCAGGGCTGGAACCCACCAACCATGAGATTCATGACCTGAGTTGAAGTCGGACGCTTAATCAACTGAGCCACCCATGCACCCTAAGAATGGTCCACTTCTGCTTCTCTGTGCTCAAGCTTTCTTTGCCCCACATAAATTGTGAAGATAACATCTGCAAACTCTGCTTTCAGCCCACTACAGGTTTTAAAAAGCTTAAGTCTGTATGACCCACCACTTCCTCCCAATTCAATTTCCTAGACAAAGGGTTCTGAAATGAGAATTAAGACCTTCCAAGAGAAGCAGAGGATAAAATGCTTTCAGACACGTGGAGAGCATCTATACAAATTACATTATGTAAGTTTCAAACCTGACACATCTTAAGCAAAAGCCAGTGAGCAAACCATAGTCCTTATGAAATATCTAAGCTTAGGAATAGTGAGGATCTGACCAAGTCAGGAGGAGTCAATGTCGAAAGAGCCTCAGTCAAAGGAAAGAAAAAAAAAAGGGAAACTTGGCAGTAATGCCTGGGAGTGGGGATGGCACAAAGGGAACCAAGGGTACAGTCTGTTCAGGAGTCAAATATAATGGTTTTAGTGGATGGAGGGTAAAGGCTGATTTTTAAGTTTGAATCTGGTTTCGTGGGTAGTACTATCATTTACTCAAGTATTTAATACTTAAAGAGAAATGGTGCTATTTTTCTTTAATTGAGGGAAGGAGTCTGGTTATGTTCAATTTGAAACATATGTGGGATAACAAAAACCAAAAGACATCTAGTAGGTATCTATGTGTTAGCTTGGATATCAGGAATGATGATTTTGGATTAGAAATAAAGGCTCAGTTCATGTTAATGTGTAGGTGGTTGGTGAAGCCACAGAAGAGATGAAATCTCTCAGGCAGAGTAAGGGGCTGGGGAAGACCAGACAGCTCACCGTGCCTTTGCTTTGAGGAAAAAAAAGAAATCATTTGTCAAGGTGTACACTGGATTTAATCATTAAACCATCTCTTCTCTGCCAGATGATGGGGTTTAGTCATATCCTGCCTGGTAATTGATCTCTAGTTTATTCCTATATGCTGATACAAAAACAACAACCCTCAAATATATACCATACAATAGGCGCACCTGGGTGGCTCAGTCGGTTAAGCATCCGACTTCAGCTCAGGTCATGATCTCATGATCTGTGGGTTCAGGCCCTGTGTCTGGCTCTGTGCTGACAGCTAGCTCAGAGCCTGGAGCCTGCTTCCAATTCTGTGTCTCCCTCTCTCTCTGACGCTCCTCTGCTCGTGCAGTCTCTCTCTGTCTCTCAAAAATAAATAAAAAAACAGAAAAAATTATATATATATATACATATATATATATGTATACACACACACACACACACACACGCACACACACATACCATATAATAACAAACACATGATGGCACTGCTTAACCTAGCAGCTAATAATTGGTATTCCAAAAATAATAATTTGAGTTTCAGATATGTGGCAGAACCTAGTTTAAGCACTTTACAGACAGTTGGTTTAAATCTTTAGGAAGACCTCATACAAGTACATAGCTGTATCTTCACTTATTTGTGGAAGAAAACAGACTGAAAGAGTTAAAGAGTGAAAGGAAAAGATTAAAATAGGATTTCAGCTCACTTATATTTAAAAAATTTTAAATGTTTTATTTATTTTTGATACAGAGAGAGACAGAGCATGAGAGGGGGAGGGGCAGAGAGAGAAGGAGACACAGAACCGGAAGCAGGCTCCAGGCTCTGAGCTGTCAGCACTGAGCCTGATGCGGGGCTTGAACCCATGAACGTGAGATCTGACCTGGGCCGAAGTTGGAGGCTTAACCGACTGAACCACCCAGGCGCCCCTAAGCTTGTTTAAATTTTTTTAAATTAAATGTTTTATTTGTTTTTGATACAGAGAAAGACAGTATTTTTTAAACTTCTAGTAACCGTTTAAATGCTGTGTTATCTACTGGATGAAAGTATTTATTAATGATTTAGAATTATTAGACATAAAATAGGAATTGTGTTATTAGAGGTGAATTATAATTTAGTTTAATTCTCTTTCAATCTTGCCATCCAAAAATCAACAAAGAAAATACTTTAAATCACGCACATGAACTAATAAATGAATTTCCCCCCAGTGTTATTGGAGTTAATTAATACTCTCAGATTCTAATGTTTCCACTGGGCTGTACATGGGTGTTTTGGAAAGTTCATGGAGCATTATTCCTTTCACTAAAAATAGTTATGGTGGACTCTTGCAAGAACTTAAAAATGCCTTATCACATCTGTCACCTGTGTATGAGTCAGTGTGTAGGAGTCCTATTATGGGGAGGATCACACAATTGGTAAAAAAATACCTAATATTATTTCTCTACACAGCTACCCAGAAATTGAAAAATGGAAACCAGTTATGTTTGTTGAGAAAAATAAAATAGCTCTTAAGTAAATAATTAGTAAGAATTTACTCACACTATGCATGCTTTCCATATTAAGATGGGAACAATTATTTTTTCAAAAAATTGCCAGTTTTGACACTGCAAAAATTTTAAAGGTAAAGTTTTCTTTACTTACATGCTACTTAATCCCACAAACCCATTATTTTATGTGCTGTAATCGGATTGAATCATTAGGTGAACAGTTTTTGGCAAGACTACTAGAAATAATACAGATATGTTTTGTATAAGGTCTTTTCATACACTCGAATGAATTAAGATGAATAGAAATGAAACTCAAGTGCCCCAAGTCAACAACTAGGTAATCTAGTTCAATGGAGAACTGGTCTTGCTTTATTTATCTCTAGCTTACATCTCTTACTGACTGGTCCAGTGAGATCTCTTTTGTTGCCCAAATTTAGGTGACAGCAAATAGTCTAAATAAATGACAGTCTACTAGCCCAAACTTTGTTATTGTTTCTTCCACACAGTACAAATAGAAACGAATCCCCCCCTTCTGATTTTATCACCTTTTGGTATCACATAACTATTTTATTAATAATTATAAAGCTGTGATAGGCTACCATATTCATTAGGATTTTAGAAGTTAAAGGTCTAACATTCATTACTAATACATGCAACTTTAAGTGGCTTAAATGTGTGTTTAAGAAAGTTTCACCTTGGGGCGCCTGGGTGGCTCAGTCGGTTGAGCATCCGGCTTCGGCTCAGGTCATGATCTCACGGTTCGTGGGTTTGGGCCCCACGTCGGGCTCTGTGCTGACAGCTAGCTCAGAGCCTGGAGCTGCTTCAGATTCTGTCTCCCTCTCTCTCTCTGACCCTCCCTTGCTCACACTGTCTCTCTCTATCTCTCAAAAATAAATAAAAAACATTAAAAAAAAAAGAAAGTTTCACCTCATCTGTGTATGGCAACCCTTAGTAAATTACTTCAAAACAGATATTAATGTTTAACACACTTATTTCTTGGATGTTCATTTGAAAAGAAATCTCTTAGGCCATAAATTATTAGACAGAGTGGAGGGAAGGAAAATATCTATATTTTTTCTATCAATTAAACACCTTTGATTTTAGAGTCAATGTCTTTAGTGAGGTCTTTCAAAGCTGTTAAACACTGTTCAGGTCTATTCAATTACTCTCGCTAAGCATTTAAAAACTCCACGGGGACAAACTGTGTTCCCAGTGTCAGTGGTTACATAGTTCTCAGTGTTAATCCTCTTACTCTTTAAAATTATCCCTACAGAAAATATCTGTTCTGAAAAGGGATGGGTTGGGATATGTGGGATTAGTGTATGTGGAAGAAAATAATGGATCTCAATCATCAGAGTGCATGAGAATCAACTGTCATGTGGGCATGTTAAAACAAAGACTAATGGTCTCCACCTGTGCAAGTTCTGATTTAGTAGGTCTGGTGTGAGGTCCAAGAACCTGCATTTTTAACAAGTGCCCAGGAGATGTTGATGCTGAAGTTGCTGGTCTAGAAGGCACACTTCACTGGCATGGAGCTTAACTTTATTCCATTGTCTTCCTGGGTTAAAAGATGCTCAATAATTGAGAAAGGTATGGGTACCATGCAGACTGTATGATCCTATTTCTTGGAGGTTTACAACAGAAGTTCTAAGAAGCCCTAACATTAAGAATTTTGTTGTTTAATTTTAAGTCAGTATCTCTAAATTATTTGATCCAAAACTATTTTTAATCACAGGTAATTTACATCTACTTGAGTATTTATTGAGAGTTAAGAATATTCCTCTTAGGATTTTACTCTAAAAATCTCATAGCATTCTGTCTTACTCTTTTTCTCTCCTTCCTTTCCCAAGAAGATATTTTGCTGTATCACAAGACTAAGGCTGAAGAAAGCACTAGTCTTCTTTAAGGTAGAACTTAAACTTATTCCTTTAATAGAATAGTAGAGAAGAGTGTGAAGGCAAGTAGGCCATTTTAAATTAAAAACTAGGCCCAGAGCACATGAGACATGAGGCAACAATTTTGGTTCAAGTAGGGGTTCTACAGGACAGATGAAATGACAAAACCTCAGACCAAATCAATCTCTTGGACATAGCCATGGTCACTATTTACCAAAGGCCATTGTAGTACTTCCAGAAAGCTTCTTGCTATAATTTCCAGCACAGACCTACTGTACCCCATTCCTAACCCCTAAATCTCCCACACCAGGTCAGGTTTCCTTCAAGAAGAAAGTTATTTCTAGTCTAGGAATATATTTGTAAAAGAGGTTTTTAAAATAAACACTGTAAGAGAATTAATCAAGTTTGTTAAAAGAACCTTCCTTTCATGGATTTTCTGATTGAAGGGTATGTATTGAGGGTTTGAGTAAGTATGGACAGGCGGAGAAAAGTCAGGCTTAATTTAGTCAATATCATTGTCATTAAAGATAATCATAATTTCAAAAATCTAAGTGTTATATTCTGCCCCTGATTTATTTGTATAGCATTTATGTACCAGTGTCACAATGTAGGGAATAGGACCTTTGGGAAAAGAATGCCAAATGGCTGACTTTAATGTAAGCATAGAGGAAGAGGGCAAGTAACATCAAAAGCACTCCTTGAAAGCATAAATATTCTTTGGGAAACTGAAATAGAAATACACATTTATGATACCATGGATGATTTTTGGCCAGACATTACAATTAATCAAAGATATTTACTAGTCACCTACTCTGTGTTCAATGCTCTAGTTTTTCCATCTTCAAGTCCAAATAAGATCCATAACTTGTAACAAATGGAAATGCTGCCAGACAGCCAAAAAGAAGTTATTAACTCTATTTGTTTTGGATTGCTGCGTAACAAATCATTGCAGTAATAACAGCTTAAAACAACACACATTTACTGTTCCACATTTCTGTGTCCGGAGTCTGGACACACCTTACCTGGGTTTGCTGTTCAGGATTTCAGGAGGCTACATTCTAGGTGCTGGTCAGGTATAATCTGATCTAGAGGATCAACTGGGGAAAGATTGTCTTCCAAGATCCCTCTGGTTGTTGAAAAAGTTTACTTTTCTGTGGTTGTGAGGCTGAGGTCAGTTTTCTTCGCTGTCAGTCAGGAGCTACCCTCACCTTCTTGAAGCTGTTCTGTTCCTTGCTATTTTTAACCTCTCCATTGGCTTTCTTACAATCTGGCAGCTTACAGTTTTAAAGGCATAGGAGAAAGAGAATCCTTCTCACTAGGAATGCCACTTCCCTCCACCACTGCTTCCCCAGTCTTCTTTTAAAGGTTTTCAATTAATTAAATCAGGCCCACCTGCGATGACCTTTTTGATTGGTTCCAAATCACTTCCAGGCTTGGAACCTGGGTTACATCTGCAAAATCCTTTTCCCTCTGCCATATCTTATTGGTTAGAAGCATGTCCCGCCACACTCAAGGAGAAAGGAGTATATGGGTGTGAATGTAAGGTGGGAGGAGAAGACCATATATTCCATCTAAGTATTTGCCTCTCGCAGTAAGATTACGTCGTATGTTCTTATGATGACAAGTAAGCCTTTAGGAAAGAGAAGAGACACTGTAAATCAGTGGTGAACAGAAGAGCAAACTACATCGAGTTTTATTTTTTATTTAAATAGTTTATTACCAAGTTGGTTTCCATATAACACCCAGTGCTCTTCCCCACAAGTGCCCTCCTTTGTGACCATCACACTCCTTCCCCTCCCCTCCATCTTCAGCCCTCAGTTTGTTTTCAGTATTTAAGAGTCTCTCATGATTTGGCTCACTCCCTCTCCCTAACTCTTCCCCCCTCCACTTTTCCCTTTCCATGGTCCCCTAGAATATGCTCATGACTGGACCCAGCACCAGGGTTAGTTATTTAATTGTTTTGTAGTAGGGCTAGTGCATCAGTGGTTTTTAAATGTTCCCTGAGCCTTCTTCGTTCAATTAGGTGGGCACAACTGCTTTCAAATCTTGGAAAACAAAATGAAAGAACTAAAGTGTTTACCCAGCAGCACACCTGTTTGTAATATCATTGGATTACCTGAAATACATAAGATTGTCTAATTGAACACCTGCTGCAGAACGGGCTATTGTACTTTGGAAATCATTTCTACTCACATTTTGGTAAGACCTGGGATATCTAGTTTTTAATTCTTTAGTTAGATAAACTGTTTAGCTTAAAAGTAGTTTGCTTCCTTCCAATTTAATCATGCACTGGTGAGGTGGGGTTGCTACCCTGAGCAGGGGCAGGGGGTAATTTTATAAGGGATGATGGATGTGGCCAAGCATGAAGCACCAACATCCCAGAAAGGTGGGGAGGGTGTCTTTGCTGGTCTTGTGTTAGCACTAGATTAGTGACATACATAAGGACTGAGCCTTCCACTTTACACAGATAAGATATTAAGGGTACACATTTCTCACTGACAGAGAATGGAGGTGTAAATATAGAAAGGAAAAAAACTACACAAATCCTGCGATGATGTTTGATTGGAGTTGGATTATCATTGTGAATTCACATCTCTGTGTGTGTGTGCGTGTGCGTGTGTGTGTCAACTGGAAGAGTCTGGGAACAGTGCAACCCCAATACCAATGATCTCATTTAGAGCCTATTTCTTGGCTTCTAAATACCTTCGTCACGAAAAGGAACCATACCCTCTTGAAGAAGTGGCTGATTCCAGGAGTGGGTCAGTAAATAAATAAGATGAGCCTGAAACATTGTCTTAAAAAAGTTCTTGGGGTGCCTGGGTGGCTCAGTCGGTTGAGCGTCTGACTTCGACTCAGGTGGGTTTGAGCCCTACATCGGGCTCTGTGCTAACCACTAGCTCAGAACCTGGAGCCTGCTTCAGATCCTGTATCTCTTTCTCTCTCTGCCCCTGTTCACACTCTCTCTGTTTCTCAAAAATAAATAAATGTAAAAAAAATTATATAAAAAAAAGAAAACCCTCAAAGAAGGTTGGAATCTGTCAAAAGAACATGGAATTGAACTTGAGGAGACCTCCATTGTTGAAAACAGGGATGATTTAAGCATCAAAATAAATATGTGTCACAGACTATGAATCTGGGGTTCTCTTTTCCAAAAAGAGAGCAGATACAGAATGGAGTACAAGGGAGGTTAATTTCCAGGAGACACGAGCCCTGAACAGGCGTTTCATCCTTTATTTACTGAGTGCTTAAGATCTTACACACTTGATAAACATGAAGAAAACAAGATCTTACACATGCGGTGAACGCGAAGAAAACAATCAGATAGTAAGCATTAACTTGTGTGTCTAAGAAGCAAAGGATCTAGGAGGCAAGTGGAGTTTGTGATCAAAGTACAATAGTATATTGGCATCGGATGGAAAGTAATTTTCTGCAGGTGATATGTAACAAGTTACTCGTGTTTCCATTACAATATCTCGCTAGCTAATTTCAGGAGCTTTCTCCCCTTGGTGGTGGTTTCCACCCTAAGATTTTTCTAACTCATTTATGTAAGTAGAACCTATTTTCCCACAAATGTATATTTTATATAGTCCCAATTGTTTATTTTTCCTTTTTTCCCCTGTCTCAGGAGACATATCTAGAAAGAAATTGCTATGGCCAATGTTAACAAGGTTACTGCCTATGTTCTCCTCTGGGATTTTTATGGTTTCAGGTCACATTTAGGTCTTTATTCTATTTTGAATTTATTTTTGAGTATGGTGTAAGAAAATGTTCCAGTTTTATTCTTTTGCATGTTGCAATGTACAGTTTTCCCAATACCATTTGCTGAAGAGACTTTTTCCCATTGGATATGCTTTTCTGTTCTGTCAAAGACTAATTGACTATAGAGTTTTGGGTCATTTCTGGGTTTTCTATTCCGTTCCATTGATCTATGCATCTATTTTGTGCCAGTACCACATGCTTTTGATTACTACATATTCGCAATATAATTTGCAGTTCAGAATTGTGATGACTCCAGGTTTGCTTTGCCTTTTCAAGATTGCTTTGGCTATTCAGGGTCTTTTGTGTTTCCGTACAAACTTTAAGACTGTTCTAGTTTTGTGAAAAATGCTGGTGGTATTTGGCAGGGATTACATTAAATATATATATATTATATATATATATATTTGGATAGTATGGACATTTTAACGTATTTGTTCTTCCAAGCCACAATGATGCAATGTCTTTCCATTTCTTTGTGTGGTCTTCAATTTCTTTCATCAAAGTTTTATAGTTTTCACACAACAGGTTTTTCACCTCTTTGGTTAAGTTTATTACTAGGTAACTTACTGTTTTGGTATAATTGTAAATGGGATTGATTCTGTAATTTCTCTTTCTGCTACTTCATTATTGATGTATAGAAATGCAATGGGTTTCTGTACATTGATCTTGTATCCTGCAATGTTACTGAATTCATTTATCAGTTCTAGCAATTTTTTGATGGAGTCTCTTGGGTTTTCTATATATAATATCATGTTATCTGCAAATAGTGAAAGTTGGAGCTCTTTCATGCTGATTTGGATGTCTTTTCTTTATTTTCATTGTCTGATTGCTGTGGCTAGAACTTCCAGTACTATATTAAATAATAGTTGTGGGAGTGAACATTCATGTCTAGTACCTGATTGTAGAGGAAAAGATCTCAGTTTTTGCCCATTGAGGATGATATTAGCTGTGGGTTTTTCATTTATGGCCTTTATTGTATTGAGGTATATGTCCTCTAAATATACTTTGTTGAGGGTTTTTATAATGAATAGATGTTGTACTTTGTCAAATGCTTTTTCTACATCTATTGAAATGATCATATGTTATCCTTTCTTTTCTTAATATGATGTATCACATTGATTAATTTGCAATTACTTAGCCACCCTTGCAACCCAAGAATAAAGCCCACTTCTTTGTGGTGAATGGTGTTTTTAAATGTATTGTTGGATTCATTTTTTAAATTTTTATTGAAAACTTTTACATCTGTTTTCATCAGGGATGTTGTACTGTAGTTCTCTTTTTTTCCTTGTTGCCTTTATCTGGCTTTGGCATCAAGGTAATGATGGCAAGGATGTGGAGAAAGAGAAACCCTCTTACCCTGTTGTTGAGACTGTGGACCGATACAGCCACTCCAGCAAACAGTATGGAGGCTCCTCAAAAAGTTAAAAATAGGGGCATCTGGGTGGCTCAGTTGTTTAAGTGTCCGACTTCGGCTCAGGTCATGATCTCACAGGTCTGTGGGTTCGAGCCCCGTGTCACGCTCTGTGCTGACAAGCTAACTCAGGGCCTGGAGCCTGTCTTCAGATTCTGTATCTCTCTCTCTCTCTCTCTCTGACCCTCCCCTGCTAGCGCTGTCTCTCTATGTCTCTCAATAATAAATTTAAAAAACATTAAAAAAATTTTTAAAGTTAAAAATAGAACTATCGTGCAATCCAGCAATTGCACTACTAGATATTTATTCAATGAATACAAAAATACTAATCCAAAGGGATACATTCATCCTGATATTTATAGCAGTATTATCTATGTCAGCCAAACTATAAAAACAGCCTATATGTCCATCAACTTATGAGTGGTTAAAGAAGATGTCACACATATATACGATGGAATATTAGCCACAAAACAGAATGAATCCTGCCATTTGCAACGGAGCTAGAGAGTGTTATGCTAAGCAAACTAAGAGAGAGAGAAGTACCATATGATTTCACTCATATGTAGATTTAAGAAGCAAAACAAATGAGAGGCACCTGGATGGCTCAGACAACTAAGCATCAGACTTTAGTTTAGATCATGATCTCACGGTTCATGGGTTTGAGACCCGTGTTAGGTTTTGTGCTAACAGCTCGGAGCCTGGAGCCTGCGTCAGAGTCTGTGTCTCCCTCTCTCTCTGCCCCTCTCCTGCTTACTCTCTGTCTCTCTATCTCTCAAAAATGAACAATTTAAAATTTTTAATTAAAAAAAAGGAACAAAACAAATGAGTAAAGGAAAAAGAGAGATAGGCAAACCAGGAAACAGACTCTTAACTGTAGAGAACAAACTGATGGTTACCAGAAGGGAGGTGGATGGGGGAATGGGGGAAACAGTTGAGGGAGATTAAAGTGTGCACTTGTAAAGAGAGTGGGGGTGTTGAATCACTATTGTAGCTGAAACTGGCAATACACCCTATGTTAACTAACTGGAATTCAATAAAAACTTAAATATAGAAAATCTATAAATAAATGAATAAATAGAAAGAATACAAAATTTTTCCTTATAGTAGAAAGCTATGTAATGTATGAAGAAATAGTTAAAAACTCACTATTTGGTAAATATCCTAGTAAGTGACACAGGCTAGAATTATCTATGGATGCTAAAAAGACTGGATGAAGTTTTGGTGAGAACCAGTATATTTAAATAATCTTATACTGTCTCCCCATACAAGAACAAAAAAACAATTAACAACAACCTTAATTAATTTAACTAATTTTTTGAGGAGTTACATTTTATTTTTTTATTTTTATTTTTAAAAATAATTTATTGTCAAATTGGTTTCCATATAACACCCAGTGCTCTTCCCCACAAGTGCCCTCCTCCATTACCACCACCTCTTTTCCCCCATCCCTTTCCCCTTAACCCTGGGTTCATTTTCAGTATTCAATAGTCTCTCAGGTTTTGCATCCCTCTCTCTCCCCAACTCTCTTTCCCCCTTCCCCTCCTTATGATCCTCCATTAGGTTTCTCCTGTTCTCCTGTTAGACCTATGAGTGCAAACATATGGTATCTATCCTTCTCTGCCTGACTTATTTCGCTTAGCATGACACCCTCGAGGTCTAGCCACTTTGCCACAAATGGCCATATTTCATTCTTTCTCATTGCCATGTAATACTCCATTGTATATATATACACTATATCTTCTTGATCCATTCATCAGGTAATGGACATTTAGGCTCTTTCCATGATTTGGCTATTGTTGAAAGTGCTGCTATAAACATTGGGGTCCGTGTGCCCCTATGCATCAGCACCTCTATATCCCTTGGGTAAATCCCTAGCAGTGCTATTGCTGGGTCATAAGGGAGTTCTATGGATAGTTTTTTGAGGAACCTCCACACTGTTTTCCAGAGCGGCTGCACCAGTTTACATTCCCACTAACAGTGTAGGAGGGTGCCTGTCTCTCCACGCCCTCGCCAGCAACCATAGTCTCTTGATTTGTTCATTTTAGCCACTCTGACTGGTGTGAGGTGGTATCTCAGTGTGATTTTGGTTTGTACTTCCCTAATGATGAGTGATGTTGAGCATCATTTCATGTGCCTGTGGGCCATCTGGATGTCTTCTTTGGAGAAGGGTCTGTTTATGTCTTCTGCCCATTTCTTCACTGGATCATTTGTTTTTCACGTGTGGAGTTTGGTGAGTTCCTTGTAGATTTTGGACACTAACCCTTTATCTGATATGTCATTTGCAACTATCTTTTCCCATTCTGTCGGTTGCCTATTAGTTTTCTTGATTGTTTCCTTTGCAGTGCAGAAGCTTTTTATCTTTATGAGGTCCCAAGAGTTCAGTTTTGCTTTCATTTCCCTTGCCTTTGGGAATGTGTCGAGTAGGAAATTGTTGCGGTTGAGGTCAAGGAGGTTGTTTCCTAGTTTCTACTCGAGGGTTTTGATAGTTTCCTGTTTCACATTCAGGTCCTTCAGCCATTTTGAGTTTATTTCTGTGTATGGTGTAAGAACGTGGTCTAGTTTCATTCTTCTGCATGTTGTTGTCCAGTTCTCCCAGCACCATCTGCTAAAGAGACAGTTTTTTTTCCATCGGATACTCTTTCCTGCTTTGTAAAAAAATTAATTGGCCGTACATTTGTGAGCCCCGTTATGGGTTCTCTATTCTATTCCATTGGTCTATGTGTTTGTCTTTGTGCCAATACCATACTGTCTTGATGATGACAGCTTTGTAGTAGAGGCTAAAGTCTGGGATTGTGATGCCTCCCGTTTTGGTTTTCTTCTTCAATATGACTTTGGCTATCTGGGGTGTTTTGTGGTTCCATACTAACTTGCAGATAGCTTGTTCTAGCTTTGAGAAGAACGCTGGTGCAATTTTGATGGAGATTGCATTGAATGTATAGACTCCTTTGGGTAGTAATGACATTTTCACAATGTTTATTCATCCAATCCATGAGCCTGGAATGTTTTTGCATTTCTTGGTGTCTTCTTCAATTTATTTCATAAGTTTTCTATAGTTTTCATCATACAGGTCTTTTACATCCTAGGTATTTTATGGTTTTTTGTGCGGTAGTGAATGGGATCAGTTTCTTGGTTTCTCTTTCTGCTGCTTCATTATTTGTGTATAGGAATGCAACCGATTTCTGTACATTGATTTTGTCCCTTGCAACGTTACTGAATTCATTGATCAGTTCTAGAAGGCTTCTGGTGGAGTCAATTGGGTTTTCCATGTAGAGTATCATGTCATCTGCGAAAAGTGAAAGTTTGACGTCTTCTTTGTCAATTCTGATGCCTTTTATTTCCTTTTGTTGTCTGATTGCTGATGATAGGACTTCCAGCACTATGTTAAACAGCAGTGGTGAGAGTGGACACCCCTGTCGTGTTCCTGATCTCAGGGGGAAAGCTCTCAGCTTTTCCCCATTGAGGATGATATTAGCTGTGGGCTTTTCATAAACTGCTTTTATAATGCTTAGGTAAGTTCCTTCTATTCTGACTTTTTCAAGGGTTTTTATTAAGAAAGGGTGCTGTATTTTGTCAAAGGCTTTTTCTGCATCTATCGACAGGAAATTCACCTTCTTTTTGAGTGCACATGGCACATTCTCCAAGATAGATCACATACTGGGGCATAAAGCAGCCCTCCATAAGTATAAACAACTATAGATCATACCGTGCACACTTTCAGATCACAATGCTATGAAACTTGAAATTAACCACAGGAAAATGGTTGGAAAACCTCCAAAAATGTGGAGTTTAAAAACCGCCCTACTAAAAAATGATTGTGCTAATCAGGCAATTAGAGAAGAAATCAAAACATATATGGAAACAAATGAAAATGAAAGTACAACAATCCAAACTCTCTGTAATGCAGCAAAGTCAGTTCTAAAAGGAAAGTATCTTGCAATCCAGGCCTATTTCAATAAACTAAAAGAGGCACAAATTCAAAATCTAACAGAGCACTTAATGGAACTAGAAGGGGAGCTGTAAGAGCACCCCAAACCCAGTAGAAGAAAAGAAATAATAAAGATCAGGGCAGAAATAAACAATATAGAATAAAAAAAAAACAGTCGAGCAGATCAGTGAAACCAAGAGTTGGTTCTTTGAAAAAATAAACAAAATTGATAAACCTCTAGCCAGGCTCCTTAGAAAGAAAAGAGAGAGCACCAAGATAGACAAAATCATGAATGAAAATAGATCTATTGCAACCAATACCTTAGAAATATAAGCAATCATTAGAGATTACTATGAAAAATTATATGCCAACAAACTGGACAACCTAGAAGAAATGGACCAATTCCTAAATGCACATGCACTACCAAAATTCAAACGGGAAGAGATAGAAAGTATGAACAGACCAATAACCAGTGAAGAAATCAAATCCATTATCAAAAATCTCCCAATGAATAAGAACCCAGGGCCAGATGGCTTCCCAGGGGAATTCTACCAGCCGTTTAAAGCAGAGCTAATGCCCATTCTTCCCAAACTATTCCAAAAAATAGAAATAGAAGGAAAACTTCCAAACTCATTCTACGAAACCTTAATTAATTTTAAAAGGTAAAAAGACTACTTTTAAATGGAAAATAACAGCATACACAATCCCAATTAAGTGATAAAATTAACATCACCAGCTTTGGGACAAAACCCAAAATAGGATTCAATAAAATAAAGCATAGCATGCCTTGACTGGATATAATCATGAGAAATAAAAAACAAATTAAATGTCTTTATATAAAATAGCTCCACAAAAGTGTATGCTCATGCATTGAGACCATGAAAGTCAATGTAAGAATGAGGAACTATTCCGGATTAATACGAATAAAGAGTCATGACAACTAAACTGAACTGATAATTTTTGTTTGGATATTTCACTATACGTTTATTATTAGACAGTTGTAAAATCTTGAATGGGGTTTGTGAATTAGATAATGTTACTAGGGCTACCATAACAAAATTCCACAGACTAGGTAACATAAACAACATAGATTTCTTTTCTCATAGTTCTGGAGGCTAGAAATCCAAGATAAATGTGTCATCAGTTTGGTTTCTTCATAGGCCTTTCTCCTCAGTTTGTAGATCATTGCTCCTTCACTGCCTCTTCACATGGTTGTACCTCAGTGTACATATGTCCCTGGCCTCTCTTTGTGTGTCCAAATTATCTCTTCTAATAAGGGCATCAGTCAGATTAGACGGGGACCCACTCTACTGGCTGCAGTTTAACTTAATCACCTCGTTAAAGGCCCTGAGTCCAAATTCAGTCACATTCTAAAGTACCAGGGGATTGGGCTTCAACATAGGAATTTTGGGTGGATACAATCCAGCTCTTAACAGATGGTATTTACAAATCAGTATTAACTTTCTGACTTTGATGGATGTATTGTGGTTATGTTAGATAATGTCCTTTTCAGGAGTCACACACTAAGATATTTGGAAGGGAGAGGATATTAATTTCTTAACTCTCAAATGGTTCAGGGGAAAAGCAAATTATGTGTAGTATTCTTTCAAATGTAGTAGAACTAATAACAAAAAAAGAAACTTATTAGTGGCATTATGGAAGAGGTATCTGTCACTGTGAGGGAAAAGGGATAAGATAGTGGCAATATATGCTATATGATTACTACATAGTTTTCTAGTTTTAGTTTATGTTGTAAATTGTGGGACAAGTGAATATAGATAGAATTACTTTCTTTCTCTATGAAAGATATCCAGGCAGAGAAACAAAATAGGGTCCTAAGGAAAAAAGGAGAGATAAAGCATAGTCAAGAAAGATGAAAGAATTTTGATGCCCAAGGCACAAAACTTTATACCAACTTTTGACATCTTAAGTGGAGAGCTCTGACAGGTGGAAGGAAATGTAATTGTGGTTACTGTGAGTAAATTGGAAGCATTAGAGTGAAGAGTAAGTTAAAGTAATTTCTGGGAAAGACAGAAGCTAACTTCAGTATTAATTAATAATTAATAGCAGTTGACAGCATATAAAGAACAAACACCCGATTTTCCTTCACCCTGATTCTTTCTCCTTTGACTATCACTATCCTATTTAACTACATTTAACACAATTAGTTGATCAGTGACCCTGACTGTGTGTATGACATTCTGGAGAATATAAGACAATTTTTCTCAAATAAAGGACTTGCCATCTGGTGATAAAGATTAAAAAAAAAGTTGCTCCAGCATTTTTACACAAAGACACCAGAGACCTATTTAGTGGTTCATTGATTGAGGGAAAACATGGGGGTTAGGAGGGTGAGAAATTATGGCAGTTACCCAGTGTGCCGTGCTCTCCCTTGTTCATGCCTTTTCATATGCTGCAAATATTCTTCCTCTCCTCCCTTGGGCCTGTATCCATTTGACTAACTCCTACACAGCTATAAGTGCCTAACAGCATGAGCACTAGTTTGTAGACAATAAGAAGACTTTTAATTTGAAACTCTTTTGATATTTCAAACAATGATTCACTGATTCCCAGGCACAATAGATTTTACTTCTTCCAGATATTCTTTCCCCAAGACCTGATACCCCAAGACCCTGGGTTGAATGTCTCCCTTATAGGTTGTCTAGAATTCTATACTTATAACTACTAAAGCATCTCCATCATAATGATCTGCTTGCATGTCTGGATTTCCTACTAGCCTATCTGTCTCATGGGAAAATGCTATGTTTCACTGACTGTTACATCCTTCTCACTTAGCTTGCTGCCTCATACATAAAAGTTTGCAAAAACTATTTGATGAATCAAAGACTAAATATTTGCTGATAACACATATAGCCAAAGAACTTATAAACTTAGAAATTTTTTCCACTTGGATAATCACTCACAAGCTAGACGAAAATTGAACTGGTATTTGAAGTACGGATACAACTTGAAAGGATAGGAAAGGAGGTAATAGATTACACAAAGGCATCTAAGGGCAAGCTGTGTTGTGAGAATGATCCATTTTAACTGGATCAAGAGACTAATCTACCTGGAATATATGTTTTTTCAAGTATTGCATTGGATATTTCTGGAACAAAAATTGGGCATTGGTTATGGAGGATACAAATAATAAGTTTAGAAGTATAAACCCTATGCTGTTTAGTCATGAGAACCCAATAAAATTTTTAAGCAGGGAATTAGCAATTTTAGAGCTCTGATTTGGAGTTCATTTAGTACTTCAGTATCGGTTTTCTCAGTATCTCCACTGTTCCAGTCACTGTGTCAGCTCTAGAGATAAAACAGAAGAACTCTAACAGAAGTCGCTCTGAAACACATGTAAAGACTAGAGAGATAGCAAAGAAAACAAGCCAATTGCAATAGTATTTAAATAGTCTGATGAGATGTAATGAGACCTTTGCTAAGAAACTGTCAATAGAAATTTTTGAAGTTATTTTAATAAGCATGTTATAGTTATTGAAAAATATAAACATAAACATAAATATAAATATATTTTTGTCTATATTATGTCACTTATCCATACCTGGAGAAAATCTGTGAACTGGGACAAGGTAATGCTTTCAAAGAATGACTGTTGGACTATCTTAGTTTATAATATTGAGTTTCAAATTTTCCTGAACTAGTCATATTAATTCAGCTAAAGTAAGCACGTTTAACAACATATATTTAGTTGGTAGAAGCCATATATTAAAATTGAAACAACATATATTTAAAAGGTAGAAGCCATTCATTGGGCTCATGAACAAAACATGAAATGATATATGCATCTCCTTCCTTTTTTTGTCACTGGTTCAAAACAGGGAGGAGTTTGTTCTGCATTTCTTAGTCACTGGAGGATTGTGCCCTCTAGTAGAAGAGGTGTTAAAGGCTCTTTCTGGAAGATGTTTTATCTATGGAGGTTCCTATCTTTCTAAAGCCAGGGAGAGCTGGAGGCTTATAGATGGATGTGAGTTTCTATTACAGGGATGGTCTAATTACAGCGGTCTTAGCTTCTTACCAGGGATCAGTCATTAAAAAATATACTCCTAGCACCAACCAATCAGAGTAAGATCAACTTTCACTATTTATTTTTCCCAAAGGCAGTGGTATCAAAGCAGAGCTAATACCTCATTTGTCTCTCTTTTATGAAACCTCTGCCAAAGAAATGTGTGTGAGAAGGGCACGGTTAATTAATATTGATTCACTGATTTAATTGTATCTACTTTAACTTACTTAGAGAATCATACCTAATATATTAGATTAGAACATTTCTCTGTCCTCTTGGTTTTGCTGACTAATATAAAGAAAGCTTTGATTCATAATACATTTGGGGCTAAACATATTCACAGTCTCATCCTAAACTTTATTTAAATTTTAAAGAAATGAAAGCTGTATCAATGTTCTGACCATGAAAATGTCCCACTGCATTTCTTTTTTATCCCAGCTCCTAAGAATGCCTTATACAACACAAGACTTTAAGAAATATTGCCCATATCTTTGAACTGAAAAAACTGTCTTTGTATTTGGAAGCCACTGAAATTATAAGTGTAATGACTAGAAAAAAATAATGGACTCCTGTGGTGACCACCTCGTCTTCCTTCCCTTATTGAAGTGATGAATGCCCCAGAGAATGTCAAAGTTAGTTGCTTCCCAACCCCCTTTTCTTATATTACACTGTAGGTCCAGAGGTCAGAAATTGTCTTAGTGTCACTAAAAATCAGTTTAGTTACCTTGGCATACTTCCATGTAACTGATGCACTCTTAAAACTCATTTTAAAGTATTTCTTAAACACAACAGTTGCAGCTACATATTGTTAATGCCAATCATTGAAAACAAGTTTATTTTTAAAGTGTGTATATTAAAATACACTATCATTATATTTTGACCAGCTTTACAATTTTAATTTTGAGCAGTTTTACAAGGTTTGAAAAGTAATATATTGGGGGGTGAGGTTTCAGTTGTGTGTGTGTGTGTGTGTGTGTGTGTGTGTAGTTGCAATCAAAATAATGCAAAATCATAAGAATCACTGAAACTGTAGAGGATGCTAGTTAAAAGAACAGTACATTGAATAATAAGAAATTATACCATATGTATTTTTTGAATACTTGTCTCATTTTTATTCATAGAATATTGGTGATTTTTAAAAAGAATTTGTTTCTAGAATAAACAAGAAGACTTCAAAAGCAGACACAGGCTTCAATGAAATAGTTTAGCATTAATAAATTAACTGAAGTTTAATAATAAATCAGTGTGCATTCGCTAGGTACCTGCTAAGTGCCATGGACTAATCTCAGTACTTTACATATACAAACTCATTTAATCCTCACCGCTATTGTATGCGTAAGATACTATTATTATCCTGATTCAACAGATCAGGAAACGTGAGGCATGAAGATTTAAGCATCTGGCCCAAAGTCATACCTAGTGTGTGTCAGAATAAAGATTTGAATCCCAGCAACCTGGCACTAGAACCTGTGTTCTTAACTACTGTGCATTTGCTGTGCTATGTGCATTTGCTCCTCTGAGCCTAGAAACAGTGGGGAACATGCTTGCCAGTGTGAGCTGCCAGCAGCTGGGAGCCAAGTGGCAGAGAGAGTGTGGGAGCATCAGCTGTTGAGGGGCTCAGAGTACTCAGGCTGCTAGCACTTTATAGTGCAAGGGAGTAGAAATGAGAGACAGGAGGCAGATCTAAGAGGCCTCTGCCTCACTAGAGTTATATTACCAGAAAAATAAATGAGCAGAATTTAATGAAGTTGCAAGAGTGAATCCATTGCTACTGAGATCAAAATGGGTTTTCTAATATTGAGTGATGAAAACAAACCCTTTCACTGAAGTATCTCCACCATTTCCTGTTAGGAGATATTCTTAAATCACAGTCATCTTTAAAGAAGTTAGATCACCATCTTGGTAGCTCAGAGTGGCAGATTATGGGATGGGCTGTGTTATGGTCTGAATAAACATTCATTTGTCTTTCCAAAATTCTTGTGTTGAAATTATGATGCCCAATGTGATGGTATCAGTAGGTGGAACCTTTGGAAAGTGCTTAAAACAGGAGAGTGAAACCATCAGTAATAGAATTAGTATCTTCTAAAAGACTCCAGAGGGAGTTCTTCCCCTTTCAATACATGAAGACACAATGAGAAATCTATAACCTGGAAGAGAGCCCTCATTCAACTATGCTGGCACCCTGATCTTGGATTTCCAGCAACTAGAACAATGAGAAAAAATTTTTATTGTTAATAAGCTACTCAGTCTGTGGTATTTTGTTATAGCAGCCTAAACAGACTAAGATGGCCTGTGAATCACAAAATATTTTTAAAAGACTAATAAGCCAGAGAAGTTGGTATTTACTCTTTCCAGAACTTATTAGTTTTAAACTTCTAATTATTCTTAAAATTATTTGATATTAATTTCTCCTTATTTCTTTTTTCATCTTCTTTCCTGAAACTCTTAACCTTTCTTGATTCTCTAAAAATTTCCTACACTCAGGAGTGCACCTGAATGCCTGACAGATATTCTTATGGTCAGTGCCAATGATCTTCATATTGTTAATTATATTATCACCCCTGCTTATATCACTACCATTGTCTATGTCTTATTTACAGATTGTTCCCTTCTTTTCAAGAACTCTCACCATCCAGAAATGTAAAACATAATGGGCAATTTCAGAGGAATCAGGATGAATATTAACTATTTTTCCATCTCCTAATCAATATAGAACTATAAAAATCACCCTTTTCCTGAATATAACCATTAAAATCAATGTAAAAAGAAATAGCTAAGAACAATTATGTTCACTGGCTAAGAACTGATTTTGATCTGAAAAACTTTTCCTCACTTCTGATCATTCAGAAAAGCATGAATGTTTAGGGCTTTTGGGGATCTGGGAAGTCTCCTAGATCAATCTCTTCCTTTTACTGTTAAGAAAGCCAAGCCCAGAGCACTTATGTGAGTCACTCAAGGCCATAGAGATTTCTCAGGAAGAAACAGAAATGGAACTCTCAGGGAAATGATATGAAAATCTTGGAGCACATCTGAAGAATTAACTTTCTAACATGTATATAGAGTGCTTATTATGTGCCAAGCTAAATTACTCACATTAACATTTAATTTTCACAATCATCTTATGAGGTAGGTACTATTATTTCTATTTTACCAATATGGAAGTGATATACAGAGAAGTTCTTTAAGTTATGCATGTGTTTACAGGTATTGAATAGCAGAAATGGTGTGATACATTAGATATTCTCACTTCTGGGTCTGTGTTAGTCACTGAATTTGTCTTTCCCTAGACTTGCACCAGTCATTTCTTATTACTGGCCATCTCTGTCTGCATTCCTTTGAGGTATGCTTAGGCTCTTAGTCTCAGTTGCTGGAATATACCTGTGCCTTGATTATAACAACAACAACAACAACAACAACAACAACAACAACATATTCTTCCCCCCCCCCCCCCCAGAAAACGTAAGGTGTATTTAGAAAGGGAAAATGTCTTCTTTTGTCTGGCAATATATGCTTGCAATGAGGATCAAAATAAGTATGAGCCATGGAAACTACTTGCTGATATTGCCATTTACTTGGATAGAATAGACTTATCCAGAAGGAAAAAAAAACCCAAAACAAAAAAACAAAACCGAGAAATAAAAACAAAAACAAAGCAACAGAAAAAAACAGACAATATTTAGAAGCCATAACCACAGAAATGGTAACTAAGACAGAGGCATAGACAACATCTTCAGCAAACATTTACTAAGCAGCTACTCTACACATGATCAATTTTAGGCACTAGTTTACTGCCATGAATAGAATAACAAACACTCTTTATACTGGTGGATCTTACCACCAGTTGGAGAGCATACTCAATGAAAAACAACAGAAAAGATAATACATATAGAATTTTATATTTTGTTAAAAAATTATAAGTACTTTTTTGAAAAGAAAGGAGTGTGTGAGATTTGAGAGGATTGAGGAGTTGATCATTAACAATTTACATAGATTAGTGCGATTGGATTTGCTTGAAAAGCTGAGATTTGAGTAAATACTTGAAGACAGAGATGCAGACATTTGGATAAAAGAAGACAAGTAAGTATAAGTCTCCTTATGAAGTGAATATTGCGTGGTATTTCAAAGTACATCACGAAGCCCACAGTGGTTGAAGTAGCCTGAGGAAAGGAGTAGTTGGAGACAAGATCAGAGATGTAACAAGGGGACAAATCAGGCAAAGTTCTGCTGGACTTTTATTCTAAGAGCAAAGCAGAGCCATGAGAAGGTTTTGAGATGAATTAATTTACATTTTAAAAAGTCATTCTGATTGTGCATTGGGAAAAGCATAGGAAGGTAGTATGGAATTTGAGATAGCAGTAAGGAAATGCTATTGCAACAATCCCAGTGAGAGATCACATTGAATTCTACTGGGATAGGAACAGTAGACATAGGCACTTTCTAATTTTTTTGACATTAGAGACAGTAAAATTTCCTCATAAGTTTCTTATGGGGCCCAAGAGAATGGATGGAATTAATGATGGATCCATTTTTTGTTTTGTTTGTTTTGTGAGGACTGGGAGAATTGATTTCACATCAACTAAGAGAGAAAAAGTCTATGGCACATACTTTTTCAGAAAGGTTACTCTTTAAGGCTTTATAGATAATATTTGATAAACATTAGATTTTTAAGTGGAAATTTAAAGAAGATGATCTGAGATATGACAGAGAGGTCTAAGTTAGATATTCAGTCATATAGGTGTATTTTAAGTCCTAACAATATCAAAGGAATGTGTATCAATGGAGAACAAAGAGAATAAAGACTCAGCCCTTGGCACACCAATATGAAGGCTGAAAAAAGGAGTCAGCACAAGAACCTAAGGAACAAGCAAAGAGTTATGAGTGCCATCACTGAAGTATGCGGAATTCTGGGAAACAGGAAACTAAAGAGTATTGATGAGAAGCAAATGATCAAGATATGGAATTTTTCATCAAGTAAAATGAAAACAGGGGCGCCTGGGTGGCTCAGTCAGTTGAGCATCTGGCTTTGGCTCAGGTCATGATCTCATGGTTTGTGGGTTTCAGCCTCGTGTCGGGCTCTGTGCTGACAGCTAGCTCAGAGCCTGGAGCCTGTTTCAGATTCTATGTCTCCCTCTCTCTCTGACCTTCCCCTGCTCATGCTGTCTCTCTCTGTCTCTCAAAAATGTATAAAAAAACATTAAAAAAATAAAATGAAAACAGAGCATTGACTTTTGGATTTAGCAAGGGGAAGGACATTGATGACATTTACTTAGCAGTTTCATGGAGCAATGGGTAAAAGTTGGGTTTGAGTAGATTAAACAGACTGGGAGAAGGACTAAAGAAGATAGTGTAGCAGCTCTGGAGAAATTTTACTGCAAAAGGGAAGAGTGAAATAAAGCTGTGGCTCTTAGGGAATACATGTGTCTATATGTGTATACGTACATGTATATTTAAGATGTTTGTATGCTGAAAGACATTATCCTCTAGAGTGAAAACTAAAGAGTAAAAAGAAAGATTGACTTAGGAGAAAGTGAAATGGTTGCAATTTGTAAGTGATAGAAAAAATGTTCACCAGATAAAGGGAAAAGAGCAATCAGAGCAGAGACTTTATAGAAAAATAAGAATGTTCAAACACTCCTTTTCTTTCTCTATATTGTATTCCTTTTATGGGTTTTGTAATAACTAGATTATAGGCTAAATATAACTGTTTAATAAAAGTATTGGATAAAGCCACACTCCTGTAGGGATGGTGTGTTTGGGGAAACTGCATGCTAGCTACTGGGAGAGAACTCATTTGAAGAATAGCAGCTGGCCAATCAAACACATCCCAACAGGGTGGCGCTATTTTAGTGAATTCGTTATGATCTAACTGTCAGAACTGGATTCATGCTAATGAAACTCACAGAGAATACAAATTTATTTGTTTGAAATAGGAACATTCTCGTCTGACTAATGCAAGAGATATTACCACATATTGTCTTTTTATCCCTTCTCTTTTTTAAAGTCTGCCTACCTTCTCTTTATATATATTTCAAGCCCTTTGAACAAGTTAAATATAATTAGTTTAATGTGTGTTACCCTAGTTACAGTCCAATACAGTCATGCCTCCCTAAGAGCATTCTTAGGTCACTTTGATTGGATTACAGGTGCACAAAGAATGTCTCAAATCAAATAAATGATTTAGATGAATGTGGTGATGATAAAGCTTATTGTACATTTTGAAGCTTCCCAATTAATGTATTACAGGATAAAGTTTACTACAGTAGTGAAAGTATATACGTCATATACTACTCACAGGTAGATGTTGGGTTCTTCTTGAAAAGTATGGCATCTTGATGTTAATCATCCAGGAGACCGACAGTACCTTCAGAAAAGCCAGAGGCTAATCATTTCCATCCCTCTAGCCCATCCCCCCTTTTACATACCTACAGCAGATATTTAGGCATGTGCCCAAGTAAGCCCTAAATGACACCTCTCAGAAGATAGCTTTTCAAGCAGTAGCATTGTCTACTGATGTGGGATTGATTTGTTTACCAGCAACAGACATAAGAAAAATGAGCTTAGCAAAATCAAGTTAAAAAGTCCAAAAGTACATATTCTAGGATAGATTTCGTAACTTTATGTTGCCATAATGCCACAAGCTATCATCAGCACCATCATGCATTCTTTGCAGGTGATGTCCATCTTTGAGGATCTCATTGTCATTGATAGTAACTACAGTTCTAGCATCATCTCACCATAAAAGGTGAAAGGGCTGTGAAATCCTGCCAGTTGAATTCAGTTCCCAGAAGCCTCACCCAAAACCTCTACTCATACCTCATTGACCACAAACTGATCTTGCAAAGACAACTGAAAAACTAAAGTTTTGTAGCTGAACACAATCCCACTCAAACAAAATCAGGGTTTTGTTTACTGAGGAAGAAGAAAGTGATAAGCTGGGGACAGGCAATAAACTTTTTCCACAGTTGGACTGTGTTTTAATCCCTCTAGGAAGCTATTTTTTTAAAATCTGATAATTTGTGCATTAATGACTTTTATTTAAATTTGTTATATCTGGGATTTTATTCATATCTGAATGTTCCTGATTGGTTTATGCTATTGCTGTATTTAACTAGATTTTTAAGAATATTGCTCCAAGTATTGATGGGAGATCTTCACACACTTTATTTAAATATAGCGTCAGTTTTCTTATTGATTGCTTTGACAATTATTTTTCTAGGCCTATTCTGTTAATAGCTTTTCCCTTAAACTTATATTATGCTTTTAGCAAAATAAATCATTTATTACATATGTGGTCTTCCACATAGTGATTTTCATCTCCTTATGCTAAAGACTAAAACCACAATAAATTCATTGAGTTCCTGTGTAATCTATATTTCCAAAGCTCCAATAACTTATAATATTTCAATATTTTAATTATTAATTTGGTCCTTTTAGGTTTGTTTTCTTTACAATCTTTTCCCAAACATTATAAGATAAAATTTGTACTTAATTCCCAAAATGATATTTTCTTTCTAACTTTCCTGTTTCATGTACTCTTATGATCATGATGATAACAATTCTATGAGGATATTTTTTTCACATTTTATTATATTAAGGCCAAATAATAAACATTTGTAAAAATGCCTATACTTACAGGAACTTAAAATCCAAGGTTAGACCAACTATTTTTATATAGTTAGTAATATATACTTCCTGAATACTTACCCTGCATTAGAGTAGTACTAATGTGCAGACATATAAACATCAATAATACTAGTCCTGATTTAATGACAAAACACATAAGCAAATGAACATCGCAGAGATCTAAAAACTTCTCAAATGATTCTGAAGAAAATATAGGTGGGGAAAAGCATTGAATTAAAAAAAGATATTCAAGGGATTAAAAAAATTTTTTTATGTTTTTTATTTATTTTTGAGAGACAGAGACAGTTAGCAGGGGAGGGTCAGAGAGAGAGGGAGACAGAATTGGAAACAGGCACCGGGCTCTGAGCTAGCTGCCAGCACAGGGCCCGACACGGGGCTGGACTCCACGAACCATGAGATTTTGACCTGAGCCTAAGCCGAAACCGGACGCTCAACTGACTGAGCCACCCAGGCGCCCCTCAAGGGATTTTTGAGAGTGAGACAAGCATATTCCTAAAAGGGAGCTTTTAGGTAAATATGCAAGTAGGTTTGACCACCCGTGGAGGCACTATTTTACTAAGAAATCACAAGGAAGAGAAGAGTTGATATGAGTAGGTTTTAGAAGCAGGCAGGATTGAAAGCACTCTTACATTGCCACACATGAGTCTGAAATTATTCCATAGGCCAACATTTATCAAAATGTGTTCATAAACATTTACACTCTTTTCCTCTCTGCCTCAAATTTGATAACCAAATAGGTTTGGGAAATACTGAATGCTGTTCTATATTCTTGTATATTAAGAATGACTATAACATTAAAATATTCTGAGAAACCTATAGTAAAAAACAGTTACTTCCACACTTTCCTGAGTTAATTTGTCTAAGGAACTTTTTGTCCCAATCCCCACTCCAGCCCTGTTTTGGATTTCAATTGATATTCATGGAATGCAATATGGAAGACAATGTTATGGGCTTTGTAGAATGCTTTGAATATGGCATCATATGAATGTGCTTTTCATGTTTTAAAAATTTATTTTAGTAGTTATTTTAAATTGGGAGCTTGGAGAGACTGGAAGCCAAAAACCGGTTATCAGGTTATTGTAGCTGTCCAAAAATGGGATCATGAGTTCCTGAGCAAAGCAATGTTAGTGGAGGAGAAGAGAAAATAATGGGTTTGAGAGATATTTAAAAGATAGAGTAAGAAAAATTCATGATAATGCAATAGACAAGGGTCATTCCTATACAGGTAATAAAATCCATATTACTGCAAAAGAGAACAGAGGATATTACATTGGAATGCTTATGTATCCAAATGAAATCAAAGCCTTGTGAAAGATGCTTGATTCTGAAATGGAGAAAGACAAACGCCTATTAGTAGTTTTTAAAGTCCCTTGACATGAAATAGTGATAATACAAAGCAAGTATTTTAGCTTGAAATAAAATTATTTCCTCATAGGAGCATTTGATTGTAATATAATTCAGTAAGAAAAGTTCAATTTTTGACATAAATGTGGCTTATGAATGTCTTGGGAACATATGTATTTTGTCAGTGGGTTAGCACACTAAGATGAGATGGAGAAAATCATGTAAACTGTCAGTCTGAACAAGGATGATATGGCAGAAATGTGATCTGAGAAATAATATGCTGGTTATGCACTGGGAACCAAAAGATGATTCTGTGATGTATTTTTGCAATATGTGTGACAGAAAGTGAAGAAGCAAGTCTTTATTGGCTAGTTCTGTTTTTAACTCCCTAATGGACTATATTTAGTCCATGTTTGCAGTATTTGAAGGCCAAATAATTTATAAACCTTAAAATTGTATTCTTGGTTACTCTCCCATTTCTTCTTCTTAACGTCATATTCTCTCAACTTGGGTGCCATACCGAAAGTTTTTCATCAATCTTGATGATAATTAGGTGTTTACACCATACTAAAGAATTTAGAATTTGGAGGATTAGTGATTACAATTATAAACACAGTGTTTCATAATTTTCTTAGAAGTATAATAAAGTAAAACTAACCATTTAGATGTGATGAGTAAGCCTTTGAGCTACTTTTTTTGAGTTCTCATATTTATTATAGATGCAAGAGTGTATGTCACAGTTGCAGTAATGAAATTAAACCAAGATTTACAATATCTGCAAATTTTATAAGAATATAATAAACCTTAGATGAGCAAAACTTAGATTAATATCTATCCCAAATAATTTAAGTGTAAAATACCTAACTTTAATTGAATATAAAACAATTAAGCATTCGAACATGATGGTATGAACATATTGAATGAGTGTTCTAATATGAATATATTGGGTTATCTAATGAATACATGGCAATATGTAGCAATGTGTGTGAAATTTTGAGGATTCTCTCCCATTTCTCCTTTCTTATGTTTCTGTTGATCATAAGGAGAAACAGACATTTCCTCTCTAAAGAAGTAAAGGCCCATCTGCTTTTCATTTTGACTCTTTATGCTTGAAAATTTTTATGTTTTATAGTTATGTTTCAGAGACAGAGAGAGACAGAGAGGGGAGGATCAGAGAGACAGGGACACCAGAATGTGAAGACAGGCTCCGTGCTCTGAGCTGTCAGCACAGAGCCCAGCGTGGGGCTCAAACCCAAAACCGCGAGCTTATGACCTGAGCTGAAGTAGGACACTTAACTGACTGAGCCACCCAGGTGCCCCTATGCTTGAAAATTTTAAACTAATATTCAGGCCTTTTTGAAAGCTAATCTAAAAGATTTTTAGGTTTTAAATTTGGCCTAAAACATTCTGATCTTATTTATTTTTGTTAAAATATTTGATATTTCATCAGTTTGTTTCCTTTCCAAATGAAATTAAGTCAATTTTGAATTTAGAGATTTTCAGTATCTATAAACATAATAGGAAATAGCAGATAAGATCAAAATTTATGTATTCTGAGATCAATATACTGCTAAGCTGAATCTATCCTCATGGATTCCTTAGTCACAATACGAACCTCATTTTTTTGCTCTAATGAATATCACCATCACTTATAAATAGACTCCATACATCCTCAGCTATAAAGTCAGTTATGTATATATACATACATATATTTTCTTACTTTTCTTTACCAACTTATTATTCAGGAATAAAAGTAGTACTTACTGATTAAAATGGACTAGATTAATTTATTTATGCTGAGAAATTAAACTATCAGAAAACTAAAATTGGTATAAACTCTAGTTAAATCTGTTAATGGACAGTTACAATTGATATTAACAAAATACAAATAGCATTTTGATTCCTACCATGCACTCTAATTGTCTGCTTCCCAGTTTACAAGATTTAAGTGTTTACTTTCATTTCAGGTTGTGAAAAAATCTGTGGGAGAGATTTTGGAAAACTGTCTATAAAAATATGAGATTTTAATAATTCTCTGCCAAGTTCAACAAAAGAGTGGTGGAAAGTGAAAAAATCAACAGGACATCTTCTCATCCATTAAATGAATTCAAGGTCAGTGAGTTTACAGGTAAAAACTTTCCATGGTTTGTAGCATCAAGGATTGTGAGGGCTATAATATGTTTCAAGGCAACTACATACAAGGACTAGTCACTATCATCTCTAGTTCTTAGAAAGCTTGTATGCCCAACTCCCTGATTTGCCTCATATTACATATTGGGGAAGACAGTGAGAAACATGCAGTGCACAAGATGCTCCTGTGTGGGTTGTGAAGAGGAGGTAAATTTGAGTTTGGTGGAGTGGAGTGAAAGGGGAAAAACCAAAGCCTGAACCACACTCAAAATATTCCTGCAGGTTTTCCAAAACTGTGGAGAGGGTTTGCATTCTAAGATCATTCAGAGATTCTCAGTGTCTCGATGTTCTATGTCTCTAATATTATATGAAAGGAATGTTTTCCTTGGTCATTAAACATCTTACTATAGGTAGTGACTTCATTTCTTTTGTTTTTTTCAGATATTTTGGAAGTACTAGAAGGGGAAAAATGTATCAGTGGGCATATTTAAATAAAATAAGTCAATAACGAATGATTATTGTGTGGATTATAGTGTTACTTACAGAATGTGCTGATATATTCCCATGTAAGGCTTTGCTAAGTATATGTGTCACTAATGTCTACATGTTTAGTCTTATGGGTAAAGTAAATGGAACTCTCAGTTAAGTTGGGCTTATTTTATTTATAGTCACAAGTATAAGGCAATTAGACCATTGATAAGTATTTCTTATAATATTTCATGTTTTATAGAATATTTATAGATATGAAGTTATTTACATAGAAGAAAATTATAATCCATGAGTCATTTATCTGATTTATATCTTATTCTAGTACATTCTACAATTATGGAAACTTGGCCAGAACAGGTTGAACATTCTCCACTTACCATGCAGCCAAAGAAATTACTGACTGTCCTCTAAACAAACTGACATTCTGATTGAACTTATTGAAGAGTCAAGCTAGAAATGCTATTAAGGGATTCAAAGGATCTGGCCATAGTCCCCACGCCCCAGCTGCCTATCAATTTCCTACAGAGCCCCAGGCCAGACACAATTAATTGTGTGCTTGATAGAGCATTGGTCAATTCTGTAGGGATGATCTGAAAATGTTTAAACTAATGACACTATGTGTGGCACACAGAATAATGGCATTCCACATGTCTACATCCCAATAGAGAGAAGTTGGTAATATATTAGTTACATGGCAAAATGGGATTCAGGTTGTAGTTAGAATTAAAGTTAGTAGCAATTTTACCTTCACACCGGAAAAGTATCCTGATTATCTGAGTGGACCTATTATGATCACATGTATCCTTAAGAGTAGAAAGGAGAACTAGAAGAGAGACCCCCAAAAATAGTGTCATGAAAACAACTTGAGCTGCCACAAGCCAGCTTAAGAAATTTGAGGCCTTTTGATGCCAGAGAAGACAAGGAAACTGTTGCTTCCCGGGGACTATGGAAAAGACAGCCATGCTAACTCATTTCAGCCTAGTGAGACTTTTTT
>PJEM01012361.1:0-47549 GCA_004023845.1 Helogale parvula | reverse complement strand
GGATTCAATCTTGTTTAATTCTGCTCTGATCTTTATTATTTCTTTTCTTTTGCTGGGTTTGGGGTGTTCTTGCTGCTCCCTTTCTAGTTTCCTTAGGTGCTCTGTTAGGTTTTGAGTTTGTGCTTTCTCTGATTTGTTGAGGTAGGCCTGTATTGCAATGAACTTTCCTCTTAAGACTGCCTTTGCTGCGTCCCAGAGATTTTGAATTGCTGTATTCTCATTTTTGTTCGTCTCCATATATTTTTTAATTTCCTCTCTAATTGCCTGATTGACCCAATCATCCTTTAGTAGGGTAGTTTTTAACCTCCCACATGTTTCTTGACGATCTCTTCCCTACCGTCGTGATTCTCACTGTATCTGCTCCCGTCAGTTCTCAACCTGACTCTTGCAGTGCCTTTTTTGGCAGGATCATGGACTTGTAGTCTAGAGTATAATATAAATGCCGAAAAGGGCAAAATAATACAAGCAACACCATGATCAAGATGTAGACTATAACCAGCACCACAGAAACCTTCTTTGTGTCCCCTCCAAATCATTAATTCACAAAGGTGTTCTAACTTGTAGTTTTTTTTGTTTTTGAATTTTATATAAATAGAATCATAAAGTTATGTATTTTTTGTTTTAGTTCTTTTATCCAAAATTTGTGAATCTCATCCATGATGTGTGTTGCAGTAATTCAGGTTTTCAATGTTTTTATAGAATTAATATACAAAATGTATCCATTCTGCTGACAGACATCTGGATTATTTTCCTGTTATAGCCATAATGGACCATGCTACTGTGAATGTTTTTTG
Source organism: Helogale parvula (assembly GCA_004023845.1). NCBI lineage: Eukaryota > Metazoa > Chordata > Mammalia > Carnivora > Herpestidae > Helogale > Helogale parvula. The sequence continues at coordinate 46,755 of PJEM01012361.1, read as the reverse complement.
TTTGTTTTGTTATAGTTACTGTTTTTTGTTTTGTTTGTGTGTGTTAAATACATATTGCCAGATGGTCTTCTAATGTGACATATTAGTGTTGTCAGTCTACTAATATTGGCCATTCTGGTAGGTATATAGTAATATATTTCTCATTGTGACTTTTAAACTTGCATTTTACTGGTAACTAATGGGGTTGAACACTTTTATATATACTTTTTTGACAATTTAGATCACCTATTTTCCGAATTGCCTGTTCAAGTATTTTGCCTTTAAAAAATTGTATCTTAATGACTTACAGAAGTTCTTTGTATTTACTGGTTATGAGTCTTTGTCGTGTGTGTGTGTGTGTGTGTGTGTGTGTGTATCTATCTAAAATCATCCTATCCCATTCTGTGGTTTTCCTCTTAATGATGTGTGTTTGTGAATAAAAGATTAATTTTAATGAAGTCCAATTAACTTTTTTTACTATGTTTAAGAAATACTTATATTCTACAATATCAAAAATCACAATCCTATATTAACTTTTAAAAGCACATATAGACCTATGTAAGACTTCTAAAATAGGTTTTTTATAAAATGTATTATAAAGATCAGGGTTCATTTTATCCATATAATGTCAGTTGACCTAGTACCATTATTAGAAGTAGTATTTTCCCCCAATTCCTTGCTGCTAAACCTTTGTGATACACCAGGTGTCCATAAATATATGAGTCCATTTCTGGGTCTCTGTCCTTTTCTTTTGGTCTTTTCATCTTGTCACTATATTGATATCTCATTGTCTTGATTACTGCAGCTTTATTGAAATCTTAAAATAAATTGTACAACTCTGCTTCTTATTTTAACAACAACAACAGCAACAAATAGGAGTCATTGCTCATGTGTCTGTGAGTTAGCTAGAAGTCAGCTGATTGTACCTAGGTTCATCAGTATAACTCTGTCCAAGGTCTGAGTCTGAGCAGCTCAGATCTCTGCTCTGTTTTCATTCTGGGACTCAGAATGGAGAAGGAAGCTACTTAAATGAGGGTAATGACAGGTGTGCAGGAAGGCAAACCCTACTTCACAGGCACTTAGAAAACAGACTTTATTATTTAGAGGAGTTTTAGGTTCACAGCTGAATTAAAGGGAAGTGCAGAGAGTTCTTGTATACCCTCCTTGACACATGTGCTTTTATTTATCAAGAGTGTTTTCACTATTCTCAGTTCTTTGCATTCCATATAAATTTTAGCATCCATACATCAATTTGTTTAAAAGACTTTATGGATTCTGACCAAAATATACATTGAGTCTCTAGAGCAATTTTTGGAGAACTTTTTTACTTTATAAAATTGAATATTTTAAGCTGTGAATATGGAATATCTCTTGATTCATTTTTTTTAAAATTTTAAATCATTTTCACCAAAGTTTTAAAGATGTTTTTATTTATTTTTGGTTTCCCTTTTTTGTGACATTGTTTCTTTAAATACTTATTTAAGCCAATTTTCTCAGCTCTGTTTCTCTGAGATGCCAAATATACATATGTTAGTCCACTTGGTATTAAACCACAGGATACTGAGTCTCTTTATTTTTCAGTCATTATTGCTGTGTTGTTCAGATATCTACTTAACTGTTTTCACATTCAGTGACCCTTACTTCTACAGTGTCTGAACTGTTTCTAAGCCCAGAGTAAGCTTTTCCTTTCATATGTGGTACTTTTTAATCAGAGAACATTTATTATTATTTAACTTTCCATTCCTCTGCTATGATTCCCTGTCTGTCCTCTTGTTCTGTCCAGATTTCTTTTAACACCTTCAGTGCATTTGCAATAGTTATTTTAAAGTTCTCATCTACAGATTCTAACATCTGAATCATCCTGACATCTGTTGTTTTGTTTTGACTGTGTGGGTTTTTTTTTTCCTTCATAAATCTTCATATAATAACTGTAGCTGATATACAGTACGTAGTTTAGATTATGTCAATTTTCTTTCAATTTGATTTTTATTCTATCGGCAGTTAAAAATACTGACACATCCTCCTGAAGCTGTCAGGATTGTTTGTCCCTTTGGATCTCCTTTGGTTTAGTCAGTCATCTTTGTGGTCCTTCCTTTCAGTGTGATTCTCACCACTGTGACTTGTTCTTTCTGGGGTCTTAACTGAATCTCCACTGCAGCTGGACCAGGATTCCAGTGTGCCACCTGTACCACATCTGGTATTTGTTTTCTGCTCTTAGCCCTGTACTAACTGCTCTCTTCTAGATCTTCCAGAGTATTGCCTTGTGTATACGCTGGCCAGCAATCATCCAGAGATTGGCAGGGAATCTCCACATGTACTATGGTACCCTGCCTTAAAAATTCCACTCTGGCAACTCCCAAACTCCCAATTCTACTCAGGAATACCTCTACACTCTGATTGGGCTCCATTTCCCAGTACTCTGAGATCTTGAACCATCCCTCTCCCCACCAAGACCTTCTATCCAAGATGTTTCCAGAGGAGTGTTAGCGTAGTGAGAAACTACATGTAAGGTAACGGATTCAAAGCTCCTTCCAGAATGTAGTCTTCCCTTTGCTCTAGCCCATGTGATTCTTAGAATGCTAGAACATTAATGCTGAGAAGGAGGTGACCTGAGGTATCTCCTATAGCCCTTGTTGAACCACTGGAGAAACTGAGGCCCTGAGAGGGCAAGGGGCTCATCTAACAGTCTCATGGGGAATTATAACTGTCTGGATCCTAGTTTTGCTTACCACTTTGCATGGCTCCTTTCTCGTATATTTGAATACATTTTTTTTCAGAATTGAAAAGGAAATGTTAAAGAATCTGAGTTGTATTTAGATATATAATGAAATTCTGAAGAGGGAGTGAAAGGAAGGCAGAGAGTGCAGTGCATATTAGGAAGAGGGAAGAGAGAGGTTTTGTCCATGAGAAGCCTTTGGGTACTGGGCTCCAGAAAGAAGGTACTTGAAGTTTTCAATCTTGAGAACGTGCTCTCAAGAAATGTCTCGATTCTTACTTAACTATTAGCTGGCAGCATTTAAATATTTTTTCATGTTATTTCTATATTTTTTGGAGGTAATATATTAAACTGGTTCAAAAATCAAATGACACAAAAGAATATACACTGAAAGTTTGTCCTTTTGCCTCTTATCTCAGCCACACATTTCTTTTCCCTAGAGATTATCAGTGTTACTGTTTTCTTGTGTATCTTTGCAGAGGTGTTTTATGTGTAGATTAATCAAATTCCCATTCTGTTGCCTTCTTTTTCTTACATAAATTGTAGCATATTACAGAAGCTCTTTTGAGTTTTACCTTTTTTCCCATTTAATGTATCATGGGTATCTTTCTGTATTTGGACATAAAGAGCTTCCGTGTCTTTCTAATAGCTCCAGAGTGTTCCATTGTATGGATGTACCATCATTTATTTAACTGGTTGCCGTGGGTGAGCGTTTGGAGTGCATCCAGTCTTTTGCTATCAGGCAATACCGCAATGAATAACCGTGTGCAAATGTCACTTTATTATGCAAGCATATCTTCAGTATAATTTCCTAGGCCTGGGGTTGCTGAACATTTTTAACTCTGATAGATATTGCCAAATTATTCTCCATAGGGGTTGTGCTGTTTTACATGCTGATCAGTGATGTGTAAGAGTTGGCCTTGGTTTTGACTGTTGTATTTTCAATCTGGAAACCACCTTATATACCTTTTCCATCCCCCTAGTGCTATGGATAGAGATTCAGAGGCTCAGATAACCGCAGTCATTCTGATAGTCAGTTGCAGAGGTGGGCCTAAATCCCAGTACCCTCTCTGCTCAGTCTGAGTGGTCTGCAGGACCCCAGGATGCCCAGATGTTGACCTTTCTTGGGAGAGCATGTCATCTCACTATATCAGATAAGTGCAGAGAACCTGACTCTTGTACTTAAAGCTCTCAGTAGAGGCCTCTTTTTTGGGCTACAGTATGATATTTGCTTCTCTTAAGGGTTAATTTATCCACTCACAAATCCACTACAGCCTAAGAAAAAGTAAGCTGACATCCAGGTGCGGCAGAACCCACAACTAGTTCCTGAGGGACTTGGTGAAAGGGATCATCTTGGCACCTGAGCAAGAGGAGCCTTTCCAGGGGAGGAGATGCCATTCAGAGTCTTTAACTAGGGATATACCAGTTTCAGTCAAAATGCGCTCGCCTTGCACTTGGTGTCTCCTGTATTGTCTGTGACTCATTTGTCCAGGTAAAGAGAAGCACATTATGCTCTCCTCATTTTGAAGGGGGACTCCTGTCAGCATCCTGCCTCCACTTGAGTACAATGTTAGATTATCTAGGCATCAAGGAGTAGAGGGATGTTTGCCCAGTGGATTTGAGTCATGGACTCTAGAGTCAGGCCCCCCGAACTCAAATCTCAGTTCTGTCATTAGGATTTAGCAGACGTGGGAACTTGAGCCAATTATTTCATCTCTCAGCTTCCGTTTACCCACATGTAGAATGGGGAGCCTAGCATTAACCCTACTAAATAAGATGTGCTAGGTAATGCTGTCGTAGCAAATGATCCCACACTTCAGAGGCTGCAAACGACAAGGTTTATGTTGTTTTCACTCGACTGGCCTGTTGGAGGTTGACGGGGGCTTTTTTCTACAGTTGCCGTTTCTCTGAGACCCAAGATGGTAGAACAGCCACCTTTTGGAACTTTGCTGGTGACTGTGACCGAGGAAAAGAGGGTGTGGGGAGCCAGTGTACTGGCTCTTAAAGTTTCCCTCTGGACATTGTAGGTGAGGAAAGTGGGGAGCCTGCCAACCACTTTGGTCTTTAATACAGATGGGATTTTAGCCACAAGGATGGATGTCTCTTTTACTTCCTGTTGGGCAGGAGGTGAGTGATAGCAGGGAAGGCTTATGAGGAATTTCCAGAGAAAAGTATCATTTGTGACTCCTTGATGATACTTTAATCTAACTAAGAAATTACCTGTCTCTGATGAAATTTTATGAAACCTTGGCTCTTATGTGGCTCTCATTTCAAGTATCTTGAGCTTTTGGGAGATTGTGCTTACTGTAAAACCTTATACTGGTCTTTTCCATATGGGCTGGAGGCAGGAACAATCATGGTCTTTCATATTTTTTTAAAGTTCTTAAAACGCTAAAAGAAGACTAGAGACAGTTTTGAATATCAGTCTTGTCACCCTAATACATCCATCCGCAGTCTGTCTCCGTCACTCCTTCTCTCTCACTTTTATCCACGTGTATATGTTTGGCAGAGATGCCATCAGATGAGAAGACCATGCCATGTGTACTTCACCCAGTTTTAGGTTAATGTTACATTACCTGTATTTTGTATATTCCTTTATGGCCTTCGATGTATTTACATTTAACAGCAGTGTACCTGTCTGTATTAGTTTTCTGTTGCTGTGTAACAAAGTAGCACAGACTTGGCAGCTGAAGACAATGCATGATTATCTCACAGCTCTGCAGGTCAGAAAACTGGGCCTTGCCTGGGGTCTCTGTTCAGGGTATCACAAGGCTGAAATCAAGATCATCGTAGACTGAATTCTCTCTTGGGGTAAAATTTGCTTCCCAACTCATTTCTGCTGTTGGTTGAATTCTGTTCCTCGTGATGGGTATCCATCCAGGCTGCAATTTTTTTTATTTTTTTATTTTTTTATTTTTTGCTGGCTCTTTACCAGGGGCTGCTCTCAACTTTTAGAGGTCACTTGTCTTCATTGTCATGTGACTTCCTCCATCTTCAAAGCTTATGGTAGAGAATTTCCTTTGCACCAAAACCCTTTTGCCCGTCAGATCTTCTTTACAGAGAAGAGCCCCATTTCTTTTTAGGGATCACCTCATTAGGTGAGGTCTATTTATGATAATCTCCCTTTCTTAGAGTCAGGAGTGCTGTGGGACATTCCCTGCTCACCACCCAAGAAGTACAGGGCATTAACACAAGGGAACCTGAGTGTAGAGAGACACTCAGAATCTTGCCTACCACACTATCTCCTTTTACAGTTGTGTTCACCAGCTCTGGCTACCACAGCAAAGCACTAAAGACAGGGTGTGGTAAAAGGAGACACATGTGCCCTCTCACGGTTCTGGAGGCTCGAAGTCTGGAGTCAAGGAGTTGGTGGGGCCGCACTCCCTCTGGGACCTGTACAAGAATCCTTCCTTGCCTCCTCCCAGTGTCTGGTGGTGTGCTGGTGATCTTTGCAATTCCTTGGCTTGTAGACCTGTCACTCCAGTCCTCCATCTTCAAATGGAGGTGTCCCTGTCTCATTACATCTTTACATTGCCATCTTTTTATAAGGACACCAATCAAAATGGATCAGGGCCCACTCTACTCCCACATGATCTTAACTAATTATGCCTGCAACAACCCTATTCACAATTAAGGTGAGGTACTGGGCAGTAGGCCTTCAGAATAGCCTTTTGGGACAGCAGGGGGGATACAGTTCAACTCATAACAATATCATTTAATAATATTTTTATGTTGTTTGAAGATTATGTATGGTAGATAAACTTGTAGTGGTCATTGTTAACCATGACATAGTTTCATTCTTCCTGGTTCCCTTATGGTATAGTTCTTGGAATGAGACCCCTGCACAGAATTTTTTCCAATAGATACAGAAGGGACCCAGTTTCTTAAGATGACTATGTGCTGGGTTCTGAGGTGGATCTGTGTCTGTATGTCTTATTGTATCTTTGCAGATATTAGCAACATTTTTCTAATTGAAGAAACTCTAGTGTAGAAAGCAACTTTGCTCAAGTGTACATATTTAGTGTATTTGTCAGTCAAGGCCCAGCAAGGAAAACACAAACTCTAGATATTTGAAACAGAAGGAATTTAATGTAGGGAATTGGTTGTAGGGTGAGCCAACTCAGGGATTAACAGTGACCAGGAGCTACTACCACTAGGCTGGATGGTCACAAGATAAAGATAGTGTTATTGGAGTTCATTATTCTGGGTTACTGTAAAGCAGCTGGAATTCTGACAAAGACTCCAGCAGGGGCTACAGGAGCCCCTGCCTGTGTTAGCAGGAGAGAGAGAGAGATACATGTGTGTGCGTGTACCCTGAAATACATATGTGTATACGTGCTCTGGACTCTCCTTTCCTTCTGCCTTCCAATCTCTGATTGCATCTAACTGGTCAAATCAGAAGCCAGCTAACAACAGGAGCTTGGGAAACTTGTTCTTACCTTACAGCCCTCCCACCCAACCTCTCCCCTGCTGCGCAGAGCAGAGCCAGGTCATGGAATCTATCTGATGGTAAATGGCCTAGGATCATCCTTCTTAGTAACTGTAATAGTAATGATAACAGCATAATCATATTAATAGCTATGATTTACTACATGTGTATTATTGCTTTTTGCCAGCCACTGTAGAAATTCTCAGCTTACATTTTCTCTTTTAACTCTCATGATAACTCCATGAGTTAGCTACTGCTAAACTTCCGTATTACCATTGGGTAAACCAAGGCTCAGAGAAGTTAAGCCCTTTGCCCAAGGTCATATATGGGTCAAGTCTGAACTCCTATCCAGTTCTATTGGACTTCCCAATCATTGTTCAAATGCTGATGGCATTGAATTAAAATATTTGTATATTTAATATAACTAAAGGCAGGATAGGTAGAAAGTGAGACTACAAATATCAGATTTGGTTCCCAGAAACCCTTTGGCTGTGAACTCATGAGCTGACTGGGCCTCCAGTGAATTTGGAGTGAGAACCACCTGTCGCCTGCCATAGTTTATTCCCTGGTTGTGTCCTAGCCTTGAGTCTTCCAAGTGTCGAAGCAGCTTGGAAGCATGAGTAGAGATGACAGAAGCCAGGGTTGCCATGAGGATTGCCTTGGATGAGGTAAGGTAATGAGGGAAGTGCTTTGTAAATCACAGAGCACCCTCCAAATGACAGATGACACTATTATAACAGACCAAAGCCTTCGATTTCACAGGGACTTTGATTTGCACATTATCATTTTGGCTTTTATTTTGAATAGGATTTGAAATACGGCAGTTACCAAATAGGAAAGACATCTGGTTCAGTGCAGGAAGAAGCTGAATAGCCACTGTACAGACCTTCTGTTCTGTTTAAGCCTCTGTACTGGACATTGCACACCTCTTCCCTTCAAGAGCTTTGCACCTCGTGTGGGAGGGTTACAAAGGGCAAACATGATTACACTTCACTGTGCCATGCACCACAGTCAGTGTATGTGCGTCATGGGCAAGTGATGGAGAGGAGAGAGGATTTATTTAGTCTGTCAATAGCCAGAGAAGGCTCCTAAACTGGGTCTCAAGGAGGGAGTGGGGAGGGGCTTTCCAGGGAACAGGATCTGCACTTGGAAGGTGCACAGGCCTGGAATGGTACCTAGTGTTCTGTAGCATAAGGTAGAATGGGGAATTGGAGGTAGAATCAGCAGCAGAGCCTGATCATGGAGAGCTTTCTGTATTGGGCCAAGGAAGTGGGGTCTTTTTTATTTTTTTTTCAGGTGTTCATGCCATTCATCCGCAGGATGCTGTGTGATTTACAGGAAACACACTTGTAGTTGCCTAGTTGAGTTTGTGACTCACTGCAGAGAGGGAGAGTGTGCACCATGAAGAGCCTTGGGGAGTCTCATTAAGAAGGTGTTAAGACTTACTATAGGATTTGGGCTTTGGTTGGATAATTGGGGTGGAGGAGTATCCAAGGAAGTGGGCATTTGCTTGAGACAGAAATCTCTCAGGAAGTGGGGGCAGTTCTATGATAGGTATTTGAATATGTTTAATCCAGTCAGAGGTAATAACTACAGCAGGATGAAAGTGGCAATCAGTAGAGACGCAGCAGCCTCACATGAGCCAGGAGAGAGAGATGTGTGTTTTGTGGTTTGCACGGTGGCCTTGTTTTTGTCTTAGAAAAAATGAAGTGGTCTTGTCCTACCTCACTTCATCATGGTAGCAGTGAGCTGGTCTGCTTTGGGTGTTGGGTGAAATTGTTTTGGCAAATCAGAGAATAAACTGGTCTAGCTGGGAGTGTCAGGGAAGCTCCAGCAGTCTGATGTCCTAGCTGATGGTAGGAGGCCAGTTCCTGGATGTCAGGGACTGCCCCAGAGAGAGCAGGGAAGGTCAAGGTGTTATCTACTTCTGCATAGCTCCTTCAGGAAGATATGGTATCTCTAGGACTGACTCTTTCTCGGATTCAATGAGGCCTTGGGTGAATTCCCTCCCCCTTTGAGACCGTTCTTCTCTCTAGTGAATGGAGGAATGGTCTGTGACCTTCCTCCCCAAGAGCTGAGATCTCCTTATTCTCTTTTTGAGAAATTGATGACCCCTGCATTAGAGTGAGAAGAGCAGAGACAGGAGCATCGGCTGGACCATGAGGGTTCTGTGTGGGCCCACCGCACACAGCTCTGCCTGCAAAGCCAAGACCGCCTTTCGGTTGGGGTGGGGCAGTGGGTCTGGGAGATATATGTCATTTGTCTCTCAACTTGCATTCACCCCAGTCCTAACAATAATTTCTCTTCTTCCCTTCTTGTCTCATCCCTTCCGTCCCTTCTGTCCCTTCTCTGCCCTGCCCTTCCTTTCCTTGTCTGTCTCTTTCGATATCTTTTTTTGTTTTTTTCTTAATCAGTAAGGGAATTTACTGGTTTACGTAAATGAATAGTCAGATAACAGGTCTTACACACTTCTGATGTGGGCTGATTACAAGCTCAGCCAAGTGGCTTCATGCTCTCTCCCTGCCTCTCCCTTTACTTTTATTTTTGTCTCAGCTTCCATCATGTACCCATTCTTTGGCCCCACATGGTTAGAAGAAGGATACAGCAGTGCTAATCCTACCTTTCTGCCTGGATGGATGAACAGACTACCTCTGATTGTCAGTGGGCAGATGTGGGTCATGTGTCCATCCCCGAACCGTCCCTGAACTACAGAGGTGGGTGTGTGGATATGCTGATCAAGTTTAAATTGCGCTCAAAGATGCATTCAGCTGGACTGAATTGGGCCCACTCCCGGAGCTGACGGAAGGTCAGATCGCAAGCTGTGTGGGCTGGCTGTGGGAAAGAGGTCTCCAAGAAAAATTTGGGGGTAGCGCTTAATGGGAATAATTGTGAATTCCAATTAAGAAGCCAAAATAAAACTAGAGGTTAGCTTCCTCAGGGATGCCCAGAGAGGTGTAAATTGTGACTGAGATGCCATCAAGCTCCAGCACTGCCATTGTCATTCTAAAGGAGACTAAACATCTTCTTCCTGTCTCTTGGTCTTCATTCCCTCTCTTGTTTGATGGAGATGGAACTGTGCTCCCTCAGCTCTGTAGGGAGGTGCATCACTGTCTACTGTTAGACGGCTGTGTGTTCCTTGCAGGGACAGGGCAGTCATTCCAAGGGTAATGGAAGCTCTTTGTTCACCAAGGCCCTTCAGACTGGATCTGTGGAGGGGTCACCCTTTGGACTGGGTCATCAGGGGAAAGGCCAAGAACACATTTAGGACTCTGGAAACAATTGAGTGTTTACACCAGCTTCTTAAACCTTCTCCAACAAGGTGTGGCTTGCCTTCCTTGAGCCTTGGACTCTCTGATTGTTCTTCATGGTTTGCATTGATCCCTGGGGTTGAGAATGAGAACTATGCTCTGGGAAGATGAACAAACACCTTGAATACTTCCCCAGACAGCTCAAGGAATAATCTTGAGCCAGAACAAGGCCACAAATAGTGCCAGGCAAGGAAACTGTGGTCAAAGTGGGAGTGTCCTGGTACGGTGCGATGGGTTGTGACTGGTGGGTAAAGAATGGTGTGGCGTGGGAGTCGGAGTATCTCTGGCAAGTGTGAGGTGACTAACCAGGAAGTTCTGGGATTGGTGGGGGGGTTGCAGGGGAGGGTGGGTACCTCAGCGATCGGAAGCTGCACGCACACTACGGTTACATCCTCGCCGCTTGCTAGCTCAGTGGCCTTGGGCATAGCTCTCTGAATCTCTATGTCCACATCTGTAACATGGGGAGAAAATATTCAGATGTCTCTGGTCTGGGCCCCTCACATCCTTCTCTATGGACCCTACATTCTCTGGTCTCTGCAGGGTTTGATCTTTGTTCATTCAGCTTCCTAGCCCCTGAACTCACCACGGCTGGCCCTGGGGCTGACTGTGGCCCTTGCAGTTTGGTGCCCCAAACCCCAGATCCATTTTTTCCTTCTGGGGAATCTCTTCTCTCCATTGGCTTTGTTCACTGATCTCAATGCTGTAGAGACCCAATGAAGGGAAAGGTAGTCTCTGAGCCTGGGATCTGGACTGAGTGGAGTCCTGCTATTACACGCCCCCCCTGACACTTTACAAGTAAGATGATTGAACATCCCACAGCAGCGCCCATCGTGACGAACGAATCCAACATTGTGTAGGCTACTGACGCCTCCTGTTACAGCAGCAACCTTTCCTGCCTCGTCCCCATTCCGGTTTGGATAATTTACCTTGCACCTCCAGGATTTTCTCCAGAATGGGCAGGGATGACTCACATTATTGCCCTAAAACCCCATGGAAATGTATCACCGCTCACTTCCTTCCCAGTGTGATAAATCTGATTATAACTTGTAGATGGCCACTCGTGGCTGTGCAGCAGTTTAAAATGCACTGAAAGATTCATTCAGCTAAATCGAAGTTGTCAGGTGGATCGCCAGAGGGAATTCTTGTTGCAGACACAAGTTGTGTTACGTCTGCTGTAGCCTTGTGGCGGCTTTCAAATTGCTGTTAGGAAATAAATCCATTAATCAGTGTGGACCGCCCCGGTTCACTGTGCTAGGCTGTGGGCTGGCTCCTCGCAGGCACAGTGTGTGTCTTTAGTCCCTTACCTGCCTCTTAGCATCTGGTGTAATAGGGCCTTGATGATTGATTCTTTTTTGTTTTTCTATTTTAACATTAAATTCTTGAAAAAAAATTGCATGTCCAGTTATCACAGATGGAAGTGGCCTCAGAGAGAACCTCTTCCAGTCCCTAGATGAGATTCCTAAGGCCCAGAGAGGGACAGTGATATTTGCAGGGTCACACAGCAAGACTCCATGAGAGAGCTGGACATGAACCCTGGCTCCTGATGCCCAGCCCAGGGCTCTGGTTCTCTTTTGTGCTTTTCTTGGCCACTCCTTTCGACGAAGGATGCTAGGAATTCCATTTGGACTTTATTCTACTGTTTTACAGTCTCTTCTGAGTAATAAGGTCGCCTTGTTTAATAAGTTCAGCTTTAAAGTAGGTCAGGGATTTTATTTCTGTGCATGGGCCATTAGCATTCTTAAGTGAGAACACATTTTTTTTTTAACTGAGAAAATATCCTCTGTGTAGATGAGATGCTCCACGTCTGCCCATTTCCTAAGCTGTGTCAGATCCTTTTATACCACAGAGCTGCTGTGAGGGGGGCGCCAGGCTTCTCCGTGGAGGCTGAGGCCAGATGGGGGCGGATGGGCAGGGGACCATGTGAAGTCTGAGCCAGAAGGGCAAGGTGATTTCCGAAGCCTCCTCAAGCTAGTAGTCACATTGAAGTGAGGTTTCTGTTTTGTTTTGTCGGAGTTAATTCTCTGAGAAACCCGAAACGCTAGTTTAGAGGGTTGAGCACGATGTCAAGAAATCTCTCAAATCTCTTGTGACTCAAGTGCCTTCCCAGATCCGGTCACCCAGTGGCCAAGCTGGTGGCAAGGAGTCAAGGCCTAGATGCTGCTGCTGTTGCCAGGAAGAAGGATCCGGGCACGCCCAGGCGTGGAGCTGGGGTGGGGGGAGAAGGGCGACATGGCACCTCGTCTATTTAGGGTTGGTCCTGAGGGTAATACCAATTTTATATTTTTAGCAATGACCTGAATTAATTCATGAGCTCACTCCTTAGTCAATTGTCTTTAACCTAAATGGGGCTGGTAACACAATAAAAGAAAAATGATTTCTATTCAGAATTTCTGTTTGAGGGGCACCTGTGTGGCTCAGTCAGTTAAGCGCCCAACTTCGGCCCAGGTCATGATCTCACAGTTTGTGGGTTCGAGCCCCGCATCAGGCTCTGTGCTGACAGCCCAGAGCTGAAGCCTGTTTCAGATTCTGTGTCTCCCTCTCTCTCTCTGCCCCTCCCCCACTCATGCTCTGTTTCTCTCTGTATCAATAATAAATAAACAATAAAAAAACTAAAAAAATTCCTGTTTGAGGCACTGTGTTTGATACAGTGAAGGCTGTGGAAGCATGACTGGCGATGGCCCCACCTTGCAATGACCCTGTTGTAGGGAAGACAGAGGGACACGGACATAAGCAGCTGGTAATGTGGGCAGTGGTGGGCTGTATGGGCCTCTGGCAGCATTTCCCACACATCAGTCTTTTCTGATCCCCCTTCACACCTTTTTTCATATCTATTCTCTTCTTTGTTTAATACTATTGCTTTTAAAAACGACACACTTTCCTCGATCTTTCAAATGAAAATTCATATCATGGTAATCACTATAGTACTGTAGAGTAAAGAAGTCTTTTAGGTTTCTAACACAAACTAAAGTACATCTTTGGCTGTTAAACTAATTTATGGATCGGTGCCTGCTGATGTGCCCCTGATTTAATTGCATGTGTACCGCTAGCATGTACCACAGTTTGGAACATGTCAGGTGATGTGTCAGCAGGGACCTGGAAGGGTGGAACTCTTTGAACAAGTACGCAATGACTGTAAATAATCCTACAGGATTCTTTGTAAATACATGGGATACCTCAGTGCACAAGGGTTCTGTGGGGGTATAGAGGAAGAGGTGGTGTCTTGGCTCCTTGGGATAGTGCTTTTTATTGCTCTTTAGGTAGTTTGCCAAGAAAACCTTGTCAGATTGTTTTTTTCCACTGTCACTCCCTTTCACTGCTTAGATTTTGTGTATTTCCAATACGTGATTGTGAGTCAGTTGTTGGTTTAATCCGTGCAGGGCTCTTGGTAAGCATTAGAACTCCTCCCTGTGTCCCAGCCCAGGAAGAGATAGTAAGGAAGGCCATCTACCCATTCACTCATTCATTCATTCACTAATTCATTCATTCATTCATCGATGTGTTTTTTCACGGCTACCTCCAAGGCTAGGATTGGATACACACACACACACACACACACACACACACACACACACACAACATTACTAACTAAAGGGTAGGGTGGTTGAGGAATCATCAAGATGTTCTGCATATTATGATGGTTAAGGAAGATATTTTGGTGAACAAAATGAATGATGTAGCCCCATGGTTCTCAAACCTGACTGCACATTGGAAAAGCCTGAGGTTTAAAAAAAAAAAAAAAGCTGATGTCTAGTCTCACACCAGAGCTTCTGATTTGATTGGTTAATTTTGGGAATTGGACATCAGTATCTTTAGAACTTGTCTGCATGGTTCTGATACTCAGCTGTGGGTGAGCCATGGGTGCAGTCCCAAAAGGTTGGTGTAAAGAATGGCATAGCCTAAGGCAAAGGACCATTAGCCAAATGGTACTTGGTGCTCTGGAGAAAATGGGCGTGGCAGAACCCGGGCTGTTTGACGTTTAGGTGTGAGCTCAGCCTTGCCCTCTCAAAGGGCTCCCAGGAGCTTCAAGCCCTGCAGAGTTTTAATAGTGGTCTTCCCATTTGTTAGAGCAGCTCATTTCACGCTTCTTGTCTGCAAAGGAACTGGCTTTCTGTAGCTTTCGAATTGACCTTGAGACCCCAAAATGTTCCCACATCAACCTCCTGGGCAGAACCTCTGTGGTTTGGGGTCAATCTTAAGTACATCTTAACTGTTGGGAAACCTCATTGGGATTTCCAGTCAGGAACATACACAGTTACATTTCCTTTCCTTGAGGGGAATCAAAACTAGGAGAGGAAATTCATGGGCCAATTTTAAGAGGACATAAAGGCCTCCAAGCTGTGAAGTGCTCCATAGGAATGATGCCCTTTGAGATCAATTCTTTTTTAAAACAATGTTAATACCTTGGGAGGATTGCTGCATTAAACCGGTTTGTCCTTCAGTGTATGTGACTTTAATCAGATTGCTTTCCTGATTAAGATCTAGAAGAGGTTTTAGGCAAGACTTTTTTTTAAAGCTTTGTTATTACTTACATGTGGTTTTCTTCAATGAAAAATGATAGTAATTTCACAGGGACCATCAATGTGCCCCACTGAACAGGCCAATCTATATCTTTGTAGCAGGGTGAGCTTTCAAATTCATTTCTCATTTTATTTCATATATGATTACAAAGATGAGTTTTAATCATTTTCCTTCATTTTATACCACCACATCGAGAAGTAAAGAGGCAGATTTTAAGGGTAGCTTTTATTAGTAAATGGTGCTGTATGTGCTAGAACATTTGAATTCATGATACCTTGGTGTGGATCCCTTTTACCTGCCCTACAGTTGTGTCTGTTACACTGAGTCTCATCTATGCAAACATCCATCGCTATCTTGTTGACAGTTTCTTTACCAGGTATCTTTTTTCAAGTAATTGCAAATTAATGCCTTCATAGATATCACTATCCTATAATACATGGAATAAATATACAAAATGGCCATATGTTAATTCCCTTGTTTGCTTACCACTGCAAAATAAAAAGCACTAGGCTTACCAAATGTTCAAACACGTTTTTAAGTGCATTAAAATGCCTCCTTTGAGGGCATTCTTTAGTAAAAGTAGGCTGTCCTTTTATTTTTATCTCAAGTAGATTCAGCCAAGTCTTCCCCAGTCTTCTGCCTGGTTTGTACGCTTTAATTTCAAAGGTGATTCTGAAGCTGATCTTAAAGGAAGCTTGACGCGTGGTGTGTGTGCATTTGATTGTGCCTATTTATAATAACTTGTTGCCAAGACTTTTTCCCTTTTTAGTCACAAGAAGTCTGGTAATACTCCTACAAATCTTTAATTATTTATGTATGCTGGATTAGTCACATATGACCTCAAAATGGACTGCCTTAAACCAGCAAGGATATATTGTCTCGCGAGCATGGGCTGGGGGATCATGGTGCATCTTGATTGGGTGATTCTGGTGTGGGGGCTCTCGGGCTGCAGTCATCCTAAGTCTAGTCTGAGGGAAGATCTCCCAAGCTCACTCATTCACATGGCTGTTGGGCAGCCTTCAGAAGATCCTCTTAAAAGATCACTCACATGACTGTTGGCCTCAGAGCCTCATTAGCTGTTGGCTGAAGATTTCATTTCTTTGGGGATGGGTGGCTCTCCAGAAGACGGTGAGGGGGAGAGGAAGAAAGGGAGAAAGGAGGAGACTAGGCAGGAGGGGATGGGAGGGAAGGAGGAGAGAAGGGAAGGAGGGAGGAGAGGAGAGAAAGGGAAGGGCAGGAGAGAAGGGGAGGGGGAGTGGAGAGATGGGCAGGGAAAGAGGGAGAGGGTAAGGAAGGCGATAGTCTTTCTGTAACCTAATCTCAGAAGTCACAGCTATCCTCTGTTTGATAGAAGTGAACAAGAGGTCTAGCCCACTTATAAAGGGTCGGGGTGACACAAGAATGTAGGTATCAGCAGAGTAAGGCATTGGGGGCCAAGTTTTGGAGACTGCCCATAGTAATTAGGGTCTTCAGACATCCCCAAAAAGTGATGGTCATTGCAGAAAACTGCAGGATTTTCTGGCACAGGAAATACTGAGGTTTAGTTCTTTGAAGCTCTACAATAACAAAAGTTGCGTAGTAAGCACCTGCGTGTATCTTACCCTTCCCAGACTGACATCTTACCCTTCCCAGACTGACAGCTGCTTAACTGACTGAATTGGGGGTAACACTGCCATCTCTTCTCTGTCAAGTCCAGTGAAGGGATTCTGCAGGACAGTGCTGTGCTGGATACATGGCTCTCAGGTTGTAGCTTCTCAATTTTACTGTCTTACATCTTTTTAATAGTTTTGAGCATATGCTTCCTATTTCCCATTTTTAGGCAACTACCCATCATCCTGATTGAAAACATAATTTTAAAAGTATTATGCTTCTAAAAAATAAATGAGTGCCACTAAAACTTGCAAAACAAAACAGACATTTTTTTCAGTATTTCTGTGTTACTGAAAAATGCTCTATGCCAGGAAATAGAACCAAATATAGTTATGTGTTTGCCAACTGAATGTTTGATTGAACACAATTTTGTCAGGAACCTGAGGTGATTTGTGAGTACTCATGAATTTGAGTAGAGTAAAAAGTTAACATGGACCTCACATGGAAAGCATGACTTATAGCTGGGAAAATGGATAAATTGAACCTTGCCAAAATTAAAACTTTTGATCTGCAAAAGCCCACGTGAAGAGAATGAGAAGACAAGCTACAGTGTGGGAGAAAATATCTGCAAACCACGTATGTGACAAAGGACTAATATCAAGAATATATCAAGAATTCTTAGAACTCAACATTAAGAGCAGAACAGCAACAACAAGAAAATCAACCAACCAGAAACCAACGATTCAACTAGAGGTAAAAGTTAATGAGCAGACATTTCACTGAAGAGGATATACAGACAGCAGATAAGCACATGAAAAGATGTTGAATTTCAGTAGTCACCAGGGGAGTGCAAATCAAAACCACCGTGATGTTCATTACATCCTAGATTGGCTAGAACAAAATAATAGCACCAAATTTTAGGGGGGATGCAGAGAGCCCAGATTACTCATTCATTGCCAGTGGGAGTGGAAGATGGGAGAGCTCTCTGGAAGGCAGATTGGCAGCCCCTCACAGGTGCACTCCTGGGCATTTAGTCCACAGAAAGGAAAACTTCAAGTCACACAAAACCTATACAATCATGATTATTCATAACAGTTTTATTCTGTAGTAGCTGAAAGCTGGAAACATCCCAGATGTTTTCTACCAAGTGAATGGTTAGACACACAGATACGTCCATACCATTGAATCCAATCAACAATTAAAAAAAAATTAAAAATTATGGCTATGAGCAACTATCTTCAGGGAATTATGTTGAGTAAAAACCACCAATCCCCACAGGTAATTGTCATTTTTTAAATGTCAGTTTTAGAAATGGAGATTGGATTAGTGGTTCTCTGGAATTGAGTGAGGGTGGGGTGGTGAGGAAGGAGGTGAGTGTGGTCATAAAAGAGCAACATGAGGGATCCTGGTGTTGGTGGAAATGTGCCTTCTTGATTTTACCATGTCAGCATCCTGGTTGTGATGTTGCGTGATAGATTCTTCTAATATAACTTACTGTGAATTTGGTTTCCATGTAACCCCCGGTGCTCCAACCAACTAGTGCCCTCCTCCATGCCCATCACGCACTTTTTCCTCTCCGCCACCCGCATCCACCCTCAGTTTGTTCTCAGTGTTTAAGAGTCTCTTATGGTTTAGCTCCCTCCCTCTCTGTAACTTACATTTTTTTTGATGAAAGACAATTTTATTTTTTACATTTAAAGAATGATGGAAAACATTACGAATCCTATTAAAGAAAATCCAACATTTCAATCAGGAAGGATAACTGTATTTACTCATTAAATATCATTTAGGTTTTCTATAACACAAAGTTAAAACACCCAGCGTGCGTATTTAATACCAGTACAGTAGATTCAAGACCAAGTGTACATGTTACAAGCATCAAGGCTAGATTACAAATTATCATAGTGGTTGTCATCATCTTCTCATTTTCTTTTCAATGCATTTGATGATTCCTTGGCAGCATTTTGTGATGGCCACCATCTTAGTGGTTATAAGCATGTTTTTGGACCAATTAATGATGGATTGATTAATCAGAACATTGTGAATAATGGATGTTGCAGGAATTGATGCTTTTACAGGTGGGACTCTGAGGTGGGCATCTGTAAAGTAGACCTTTGCCCTGTAAGGGACATTGGAGTCCCTACTTTAGTTGACACAGACATGGTTTGTGGGGCTGGTGTGCCAGGTGTGGGAGTACTTGGGCCACTAGGAAGGGAGCCAGTGCCTAACCACAGGGCTGTTATTCTTCCCACAGAAGTAGATGCTTTTTGTAAACACTTAAGTCTATAGTTTGGAGCCATCAAGCAGAATATATCAGGTGGTAGCATAGGGTCTGAATATGGCTTGATTAATGACAAAGGAGTTTGATTTCTTTGCCTTGGCATATCTAATAAAAAAATCTCTTAGGGAAGGAGGGAGGTAAAAGACTGATCAGCGTGACACAGGATTGCCAATATTACATCATCTCCATCAACGATAGCTTTCTTAGCATGGCTTGATAACATTTTTGCATCATCTAGAATTGTCCCTATCAGAAGGCAAACTCCAGCCTCCGATTTCTAACTCGTGGCTCCTAATCTGTAATCCCCATATCCTTCAGGGTTTGTGTGTCTTTCAGCATGCTCTTGGGAGAAGCCATCTTGTCAGACTCTGATAAGACTTCTTGAGCTAAATCATCTACATTAATGTATTTCAGTCCTGATCTGGATGTACATTCTTTCCTAGCATGTTTTTTCCAACCACTGATGTACCTGGGATTGGGATGCTCAGAAGCAACGTGATCCTCACCATTGCATGATAGTTTTGCACAAAGTTATCCCTGGGGAAGCTGAGTAAAAGATACATAGGCTCTCTTATTTCTTAGAACTGGTGTAAATCTATAATTATCTCAAAATAGTTTTAATTAGAAAGAATTAACACTGTTTTTTTATAGTAGTTTATTGTCAAATTGGTAAGAATTAACACTTTTAACATAAGTGACAAGCTGAGTTCACAGCCCAAACCAGTACGGCCTTTCTGGGCAGAGATCAGCAGCCCCTCTTCTGAGGTAGAGAGCTCTGTTCAAGACCTCTTATACTGCTGGGTTTCCTGATAATATCAAACTACGGATTCCTAAAAACCCTCTCTACTCTCAAAATATTCTTCACTCCAAGCTTTAGTGAAACAAAACAAAATAGATTGCCTGATCCTCTTCTGACTTTTGCCTTGACTCATTCATTCAGTGAATACATATGAAGCACTTACTGTGTGCAGTTCAGGGCAGTTGCTGTGAATAGGTAGAAATAGAGACGTGGTCTCTGGCCTCATGGTGTTTTGATTCTAGCGGAGAAGACCAGGATGGACAGACTCACCAAGTATAACCTAACAAGCATGTCTGAGAGCAGGGGAGAAGTCACGGAGGACGTAAGTTTGAGAGTGAACTAGGTGAAGCACGAAGAAGAGGAAACCGTGTGGTCAAAGGCCCTGAGGTAGAAAGGATCACAGCTCATTAGGAATATTTGAAAACAGACCTGTGAGTCTCAAGCCTGTGCAGCAAGAGGGGCCGTGGCAGGAGACGAAGCTGAACAGACAGGCAGGGGCCGCTTCACTCCTGGTGTTTGAGGCCACACAATGGAATGTAGTTGTCACTTTAGGAAGATCAGTTGGGCTATGGGGTGAAGAACAGATCTGAAGAGGGCAGAATTGGAAGCAGGGTTAGAAAGGCTGATGCGCACTGTGCAAGTGTGTGAGTTAAAGCTCCTTCCTTTTTGTTGATTGAAATTTAGCATATGATACGGCAGAGAACATTGACTTTACTCTATGAAAGTATGTTAAACTCGCTTTTGATTTTCATCATAATTTGAGATTCTTTGGGATTTTCTCCATACACAATCACATAGTCTATGAATAATGAAAGCTTTATTACTTCCTTTCCAATCCTTGTATCTTTTATGTCTTTTTCTTGCCCCATTGCGGTAGCTCAAACATCCAGTAAAATTGGGGACATCAGGGGGAAAGTGCTCAGTGTTTTACCATTGATTGTGACGTTGACTATGTTTTGATACTGTTATCAGATCAAGGAACTTTCCCTCTGTTCTTCGTTCACTGAGTCTTATCATTGATAGATACTGACTTTTGTCAAATGTCTCCTTGGCATCTCTTGAGATTATTACTTGATTTTTATCTTTTAGGCTGTTAATATGAGTTACACTGATTAATTTTCTAATATTAAACTGATCTTGTAGTCTTGGAATGAACTCAGTGTGGTCATGATCTATTACTCATTTTATGTATCACTTGATTTGGTTTGATAATATAATGTGTAGGATTTTTACCTCTGTTTATGAGAGATTGGGCTGAAAGTTTCTTTTCTTGTGATATCCTTGTAAGGTCTTAGCATGACAGTTAGCATAGGCTTGTAAAATGAGTTTAGAAGTATTTCTTCTGTATTCTGTGAGAAGACTTTGTATAAAGGTGGTATTCCCATGGAACCATTTATGCATGTAAAAAGTCAAGCTTATTTTACTTTCTGTCTTTAAGTTGAATTTTGTTCCAGAAAGGCATCCTATCTAAAAACTCCGTCACTTTGTAGATCCCCTCAGAGGTTGCTCTGTATTTCTTTGGGTTCCCTCTGTCTGTGCTTAAGAAATAAATGATGAAGATGTTCAAAATATCTAGAATAGTGCCTGAAGTGTGATAATAAACTTGCCCACTTTCTCTTCTTGAATATTCTCACTCTGCCACGAAAGTACCCAGCTGTAATGGCCTATCATGGATGCCAACATGAAGCCACAAATTCTGTCCTCAGAGTCCAGTGTCTGCCTGCCTGAGTCAGGATTGTGGCTTCTGGGGATGGTGATGGAGAGGCCCTTGGTCTATGAGACCTTGTCATGTTCTGTTGCTCCAGAGTCCTTTCCCAAAGGGCTGCTGTTTAGGCCTGCTCAAGCTGACTCTGTCTTTGCACTGGGTATGGAAGAACACAGAAGTAGCCCTCCAGAGGCCAGGGGTGGGCGGGTTAAATGAAGCCACGTTCTCAGTTCCTTTCGTAGTCACTTCAGCCGTTTGGGCAGGTTAGAGAGGAATCGGACATCTCCCCCCTCCCACCCTGCACACAGGGATGTTCAAAGGAGAGAAATTTGCAAAATAACAATATCTCTAAAGCCCCAGCCCCCTTCCTTTGCTCTCTCACTGTGGCTGGTAGCATAGCAACTGATGGAGCTGCCTGGACTCAAGTTGCCCTGATTTGCGTATTTCTTCCCTCCCTCCCTCTCTCCCCACCACCCGCTTTCCCTCTACTCTGGCTTTTCTCGGATGTGTTTTGTTAAGACGACTGCCATGTTTTCCCCCTGGTGCTTGTTGTGTGCGAGTTGCCCATCCCAGTGGGAGATTAGCAGCTTCCTCACGCAGAAACTGAAATTGATTTCATCGCATGTGCTACATGAGCCCCAGGTGCCCCAGTGCTGCTCAGATGCTCCGAGTGGAGATCACGGAGGCTTGAGGAATGGTGGAAGAGCCCGTGGAGGGGACTGTGGGATGGGAGAGACCAGGGCAGGAGGCCGTAAGGGATGGGAGAAGGGAATAACAGACATTTATTTGGGACCTGTCATGTTTGAGAGATTTGCATTTGGTCTTCTCAAGG
The DNA here is from genome assembly GCA_004023845.1 of Helogale parvula. Lineage (NCBI taxonomy): Eukaryota > Metazoa > Chordata > Mammalia > Carnivora > Herpestidae > Helogale > Helogale parvula. The sequence goes on along the minus strand of PJEM01012361.1, from coordinate 24,598 downwards.
ACCTAGTGAGATATGATCCATTACCCTGGGTTTTACATATGAAGAAACTGAGGTTCAGGGGGAATTAACTTGCTCAAAGTTGTAAGATTAAGTGATAGAAGTTATTAGCCAAACTCTGTTTATTGTAAATGAAAATAAATATGCAAAGGGATGGAATCCAGAGTATTGGGCCTTATGGGCAAAAGCCATATAGTACCCTGGGATGTTGGGCAGGGAGCCTGAGGTAGACCAGGGAGGCATTGTGGAGGTCAAGGCAAGACTGTGGCTCCGTAGGCATGCACATGCCCAGGACTCACCTGACCTGTTGAAGACTAGGGTCTTGTGCTAATACTGCTCCCATCCCCCTTGCTGCCTTTTGGATCTAGTCAGTGACCAAGTCCTGGCCAGTTGCCTAAACCTGTGTCTAGTCCTCTGCCTCTCCAGCCCCATGGCCACTACTTTGGCCCAGACATCTATCATTTCTCTTTCAGTGATGGACATGGCGTCCCCTGACTCTGATGTCCCTTCAGACCCATTTTTCACTGCACTGAGCAGTTGTCCAGAAAGAACAGGTGCCCATGTCACATCCCTGCTCACAGCATCTCCCAGGCTCCTCGGGAAGACCCCTTGCTTATCTGGTCCCCGTTGACTTCTCCAGTTGCCTTTTTGCCATGCCCCCTACTCCATCTCTGTTTCTGCAGGCGGTGCTATTCCTGAACGACCCAGTCTCTTCACATCTCTGTGAAGGCCCTTCCTTCCCAGGTGCCAATTAGGCTCTCTTCTTCTTTCATGACTTCATGATCTGATGTCTCCAGGAAGCCTTCTCTCATTTCCTCCATGTGATTCCCTCCTCTGAGTACTTCCCTAGGGCTGCTGTAACTAATTACCACACATTCAGTGGCTTAAAACATGAAAATTCATTAACTTACAAATATGGAGTTCAGAAGTCTACACGGGTCAGTAGGACTGCATTTCTTGGGACTCCAAGAGAGAGACTGTTCCATTGCTTTTTGCAGAGAATACTTGGCGTTCCTCGCTAGCTGTCCCTTCCTTCGTGTTCAAAACTACCTGTTCAGCATTTTTCTAACCCCTTTTGTCTCTGATTCTTCTGGCTTCCTTTCACCTATAAGGAGCCTTTTGATTACATCGGGCTCACCTTGATGTTCCAGGATACTCTCTCTTCCCAAGATCCTTAACACCATCACATCTTCAAAGTCGTTTTTGCCCTGTAAAGTTCTGGGGAGTACGATGTGGACATCTTCTTAAAAATTTTTTTGTTTAAGTTTATTTATTTTGAGAGACAGAGCAGAGGAGGGGCAGAGCTTTCAGCTTAGAGCCTGATGCAGGGCTCGAACTCCTGAACTGTGCGATAATTACTTGAGCTGAAACTAAGAGTTGGATGTTTAACCGACTGAGCCACCCAGGCACCCCCTGGACGTGGACATCTTCTGAGGGCCACTTTGCCATCTACCACACTCCTCTCTGTGTCAATAAGACCCTGGCCTGCCACTGCCCAGCCTATTTCACTTAATTCTGCAGCATATTGATTCCTGCATCTGTTTCATTCCCTAGTCTCTTAGGTTCCTCCAGGGTAGAGACAGTTGCTTTGACTCATTATCTTCGGAACACAGAACCAGCCCTCAGTACTGGCTTGTCAAACACAAAAACAGCCTTATCTCCTCGGCTCTCATCTGCCTGCCTCCCTCTTTCCCTGACTCTTATCTGCCCGCCTCGCTCTCCAGCTGCCCGGGTGTTGAGAACAGTAGGGCAGTTCAGTGCAGTTGGTAAAGTCCCAGACCCGAGGGGGGCATCCCAGGTACCCAGCGCTATCATGGCTGCAGGACCTTGGGCAGCTTATGCAACCTCTGTGCCTTGTTGTCCTTACCTGCAAGGTGGACATAATTATAATATCTTCCTCTGTCAGTGAGGATCTGGGAAGGAAACCTCGAACCATAGTAGGTATTACAGAGAGTTTTACTGAAGGGAGTCACACACGCATTGGGAGGTTGCCAGAGCAAACTTTGGGACACTAAGGTGGCCAGGAATTGCAGGAAGCATCTAGAACACCTGGGCTGTGGTCACACAGGGAACAGGAGTGTGGAGGAAGGGCCCTGCTGGGGATGCTCAGTCCTCGGAAGAGGGAGGCCACAGGCAGTACAACATATGCAGGGGCAGATGGAGATGTCAGAGCATCGTCTTCCCTCATCCACCTTTCTAGCCCCCACATACAGCCTCCTACTGGGAGGGCTGAGCCCAAGCTGTCCAGGGAATCCAAAGCACAGTTTGTAGAATTCCTGCTCCAGAATCACAGAGCCACTTACAATAGGGCAGGCTTGAAGCCAAAGGACCGGCAGTAAGCAAGTAGCTTGGTTTCCTCATCTGTAAAATGGATACTATGATAGTACTTGCCTCAGGGTGTGGCAGTAGGAATAAATGAGCTCGTATGTGTAAATCGTGGCGTAGAGCTGGCACGTGGTGCTGAGAGAGCCTTTGCCCTTGTAAAATGGAATAATAATAACTCTCTGCATCCTGGAACTCAGATATCCAAACTGGCTAAGGCCCGAGTTCTTTCCACCCCGTTCTCCATAGGCAGACTGCTGGGCAGGGGTCGGGCAGGGGAATCAAATGGTGCCTGATCATGGGCCTGTGCTGTTCTACCACAAGGTGCTTCTGTGATGTGGCCTCTAATTCTGAAGGTTTAGAACCTTGACTCTCCTAGGCTCCTCCCTTGGGGAGATACTCTTGGTTAGCAGACAAGGAAAGAAAGGCTCTTCTAGAATGATTACTCTGTTCTTAATTTTGGGAAGTGGCCCAGCAAAGAGTAATCTCAAAAATATCAAGATGCTGGGGGAAAAAGAGGAGGAGGGCACAGAGTGTTACAGATCATGAAATCTCGCCTGGTGCTACGTCGCTGTTGAATTATGCATTTTTAAACGACTTCATTGGTTGCAACACGACTGTGTTAAGTAGACCGAGGCTGATCTCTTAAATGTATTTGCTTGTAGAAATGTTGGCAGCAGTACACTCTGACATTACTGCAGCCCCTCTTTATCCTGACACAGGAAAGGGCGTACATTTAATAGAATCTTTGTGTCTCTCTGTGGGGGGCACAAAATCAGGACACCGACTAAATTTTCCACCAGCTCCTATTCCTCATTGAGAAAATGTTGTTCTTGGGAGTGGTAACGCCTTGGCATTCCCAGTCTACCCTACAGTGGGGCCATCAAACTCTGGCAGCTATAAAAAACTACCAGCCAAAAAGATGTAGGTGCTGGAGGTAGGAAGTCATCAGTGCATGGTGGTGTTCTCCAGCAAAACTGCAAGTGACCTCTAGATAAGTCAAGAGAACTTCGTCTGGTTCAAATGCACCAGAATCAGCTGCATTTGGCTAAGAGGTAGCTAGCCATAGAAAAAAATTGCTTAGAATCCTAAGAACTAGCAATACTTCAGCCAGAAAAGGGAAGAGCAAATGCCCATGGATGGCCTTCCACGCTGGGGAGGGAAAACTGCTTGAGTGCTGTGACTCCAGGATCAAGCCCACCACAGAGCAGGTGCTGTGATGGGACCTGGGGACATAGGCAAAGATGGCCTGCCTGTGCCCTTGAGACATCCAACTTGTAGTCTACTTGTGCTGTACAAATTTTGTGATGATTTGTGCCCAGGGGCACTGAGGGGTGTGTCTACTACGGAGGATGCTGTTGGTGCCCTATCCACGTCTCCTTCCCCAGGACGGTGCACCCATCCCCTAGTGGCCGTGGGTGTGGCTAAATGCTCAGAGTTGCATTCAATATTGATTGTTCCCTCCCAAGTTCATGTGTTTCCTAGCGCCTCAGACCATGACCGCATTTGGAAATGGGAGGAGGGAGGTCTTTGCAGATGTAATTAAGTTAAAATGAAGTCATACTAGAGTAGGGTGTGCGCTTATCCAGTAGGATTAGAGTCCTCATGAGAAAAGGGAAATTTGGATATAGAGACACAGACACATGGGGAAGAAGGCCATGTGAAGACACAGACAAAAATTAGAGTGACACATCTATAAGCCAAGGAAGATCAAGGACAGCTGGCAAACACCAGAAGCTGCATGAGGCCAGGAAGCATTCTGCCCTGGAGGCTTTGGAGGGGGCTTGTCCCTGTTGACACTTTGACTTCAGACTTCTCAGTTCTACAACTGTGAGACCATAAATTTCTGTTGGTTTAAGCCACCCAGATTGTAGTATGTAGTTACAGAAGTCCTAGGAAACAGCTGCACCCTTTCTTGGGTAGCTGTCCTCAGCACACAACAGCTGCTTGGCTGACGGGCGGTGCCTGCACCCCCAGAGCAGCCTGTATCCAGTTGGTGACACAAGGGTGCAAATGGCTGACACCCTGGCCTCAATGAGGGACAAGTGGGGTTGTGCCCTGAATGTTCCAGAGCTCCCAGCTCCATCTGTCTTTGGCTGTCTGTCCTTTCCCCTACTAAAAAGGCCTGTCCTGGCCTTTTTCTAAAAACTCCTCCAATCAATCACTTGCACAGAATTCTTGTCTCAAGCTTTGAGTCTTGGAACCCTGGGCTAACACACTCACAGAACACAGAGGACACCACTCTGAGGTGAGATCATGGAGGGAATCCCAAAAGAGAGCTAAATCTTGAAAGACCAGGGAAAGTGAGTCACCTGGAGAAGGGGAAGAATTAGAGGCTATTCCATAGAAATTTCATGTGTCCAAAAGATAATTTCTTTTAGTGTCTGAATTTCTCCATCTTAGAGTTAGGATTTTGAATCATCCCAAGGTGAACTGGGGTCTGTCTTCAAGTGATCTTTTCTCTAAGGAAGAGCAAGTAGACATTATATTTCTTGCATTTTTTTAGGAAGGGTCTGAGAGGGTCTTTATGTTGGCTGTGCAAATGTACCACAACTTAGCTGGCTGTAAAATTCTTGGGTCATGAAACATCCTCTTAAAACCTGTGTGTGTGTTATGTTATTACGGTTGGGAGACCTCTCCCTCCGCCCCTGCCGTAAGGCTGCCTGGGCCCCAGTCCTGGCTTCTTGAATTACTAGTTGTTGGACATTGGGCAAGTTAATATGCATGTCTTTCTTCTTTTAAGAAAAATGTGGGGGCGCCTGGGTGGCTCAGTCGGTTAAGCATCTGGCTTCGGCTCAGGTCATGATCTCACAGTTCGTGGGTCCGAGCTCCGCGTTGGGCTCTGTGCTGACAGGTAGCTCAGAGCCTGGAGTCTGCCTTTGGATTCTGTGTCTTCCTCTCTCTCTGACCCTCCCCTGCTCACGCTGTCTCTCTCTCTCTCTCAAAAAAAAAAAAAAATTAAAAGAATATTTAAGAAAAATGTGAATCATATTAGTATCTACCCATAGAGTCACTGTGAAGATTTTGAGTTAATATTCTAAGTCACTAAGAACAGTGACAGGTGCATAAAATTTTGCAGTACGTATGAGCTGTCACTATCGTCATTTGAGATTATTACTACTATTTTCACCAACTTCACCATTACATTGCAGGGTCTCAAATTGAAATGCTGAAGTCTGAGAATGGATTGTTTAGTCTTTTTTGCTTTGATCAAGATCTTGTTTGTCTCTAGATGCTTGCGGGAACTTTTCTTTAGTCTTGTATTTCAACATGTTACCAGTTTGTGCTTAATTTTGAGTCACATCAATTATTTTGCTGGGATCCCATTATGTTCTTCATACTCTGCAAAAACAGTCCTTCATTTATTTCAAAGAAATTTTCTTTAGCTATGTCTTTGATTATTGTTCTGTTCCACTTATTTGATGTTTTTTCCCCAAACTCTTCCAATCTTTAGTGTGATTGTCCATCCACTATTCTAGTAACATTCTCCTCCTTGCTCTTTTTCATCTCTTTGTGGCACCCCCAAACTCTTATTTTGGGGAAACTTATCAGATATTTTCTCTTGCATAAGACATCAAATATTGACTATATGTTAGGCTAGGGCACAGAGACTAATTCTGGTAGGCATGTTCTGGTAAATTAGTGCTATGTCTGCTTGTCTCTTCTCTCAGGGACCTCATGAGTCCATGCCATGGAAGGAGAAGGTGAGGTCTGTGGTTGGCAGGTCACAGGTTAGAGTAAGTGAACATATGCATATAGGATCCCTGTAGTCCCTGGTAGAGACTTTAGATACTTTTCTAATTAGAATTGTAAAACAATCTTTCATTCTAAAGATGAAAATGTTGAGAGTTTTGAAGGTTGAGTGGTCTGTCCAGGGTCACAGAGCTGATTAGTGGTAAAGACAGGCCAAAGAAAGGTTTGGACCCTGATCCCCAGCTAGTCCCCCTTTTTCTTTTTGATCCTTCATTATTGTATGAAACAGTGTTGCAGTCCAGTCAGTAGAATATCTAAGGAGGAGCATGATGCTTTGAGCATCCACTGTGTGCCCTGTGGTTGTAGAGCTGAGTAGTCATGAAGCAGAATTAAAAAGAGAAATGGGCCCAGTTTGGTTAAAAGTAAAAGGAAAGATGTTCTAATCGGGAAAACGGGCCTGTGCAAATGTGTGGAAGTGGGAATGATGAAGTAGTGTGAGGGGATGTGTGTTGGTGGGTGGGGCGGGGGCACTGCTCCAGACTCTAACCGGTCAGTAAACAGTGAGGCAGTTAGAAAGGCGATCAGATAGGGAGCAGAGGGGGGTGGAAAGTGTCAGAGGCCAGGTTATATCCACCTTAAACATGTCGAGGATCATTTCACATCCTAGCAACATTCAGTTTTTATCCAAAGGTTTGATTTCTCTCTGGAGCAGACAATGCATACGCACCAAGCTTGCTCTCTAGCTATTTGAAGCACTTTTGCTCTCTGTAGGAATTTCTGGGGAGTCAAACTGTTACAAGTGCTCACAGCAGGAAAAAGAAAGACCAAATTGGTCTGGAGATTGCTGCCTGAGGACGAGGCAGAATTACACTAAGGTCACCTCCCCATCTGTATGTTGAAGGAAAGCCTTGGCAGGTGTAGAGCATTGCTGCCCAGGACGTATGTGTGGGTGGCTCAGAGATTCTTGTCCTTGAAGTGCTTCGATGCCTGGTTGGAAGGGGCCAGTGCCATCTCCCAGCTCTACTCTCAGAAGGCCAGACTCTCTCCCTCTGGATTTGGTTCCAGACTTTGTCATCAGAGAGTGCCACCAGAGGTGAAACACTTACTCCTAGCTGCCAGAGTTGATGGCGCAGGATCAGTTAGATTGAGGGGTTGGTGGTTTCATATGTGAAAAGCCTCGTGGATGAGAACTGGTGTCTTCAGGAACAACCTCTTGTCATGAAAAATAATCAGGATTCAAGCATCTGATGATGCTGATAGAATTATTTGGAGATAAATGATATGGGATTAAAGGCTTCTTTCCTCTGGTTATTCTGGGGTTCAACTCTCGGTGAAATTTAGTGGAATTCTTCCCACCTGCTGGGTCACAGAAAAGCCATATTTTTGTTTCTTTATTTTCCTTAAATTTTTAAACATATCAGTGGCATATAGCAAAATACTTTAAGTGCAGCTTGATGAGTCTTACACAACCCTAGTCAAGATACAGACATTTTTATTACCCTAGAAAGTTTTCTCAAGTTCCCTTCCAGGAGCCACCTCAATCAGAGGGAACACCATTCTTATTTTAGTATTTAATCACCCAAATCAGTCTGCAGTGCATTTCAACGAACTCCAGAAAGTTCTTTTGTGCCTTATTCCAGTGAATACCTGCTTCTGTAGGTAACTGTAATTCTTTTATCAACATAGGTCAGTGTTCCTTCTTCCAACTTTTCATATAAATAGAATCATCATGCACTCTTCTTTTCTCCTCCTCCTTCCTAATTTTGGGACTCACCCATGTTGTGTGGGTCAATAGTTTGTTCCTTTTTCCTTGCCGTATGGTATTCTGCTATGTGGATGCACATCATTTGGTTGACACAGAAGCACACACCTAGGCTCCTCCTCCACATCCTCCCACTCAGCTTCTGAATTACCTTCTTTTCTTCTTACTTTTCTTTATGTCAGTCCTTGAGTGAAAGCTAGAACGTGAGCTTCTGGCAGCCAGGAATTGTGTCTGTTCTGTTTACCACTGAATCCTCAGTGCTCAGAACAGTGTGTGACTGGTAGCAGATGTTCAGTGTTTGTAGGCTGAGTGAATTAATGAATGTTCTGAGCACCTAGTTTTAATTGCTTACCAGTCTGGGCCTGTGTGGTACCTTCCCAAACAACTCAGATTGACAACACCCCCAAGACATTCCCTCTTTGTTTACAAATGTAACATGAATTTCAGGCCCACGGGTCACAAGCTCTCTCTCTGCAAGAACTTCCCTCTGCACCAGGTCAGGTCCCTTCATAGACCTCATTAGCTGCCTCTCCCACCCCCATCATGATCATCTTTCCGTTTTATTGACATTGCTGCTTTAATTGATTGCCTTACGCTCTCATTCCATGGGTCCAGAGAGCCTGCACTTCTCTCTACCACTAAAGCCCACATGCTCAGTGCTCTGGCACATGAGAAGCAGAGTACATACTGGTTGAGGTTTCTTTCATAGAGAGTTCTGTAAGGTTGTTCATCTCAAGACCATGACAATTAGATAATGTCCTTCATGAAGAGAAGGATGAACTTAAAAGCAAAGCCTCTGCTATGGAATGCATGATTATGTGCCTGTGCCTTTTCCAAATTCATTTATTGAAGCCCTAGCCCCAGATGTGATGGTATTAGGAAGGTGGGAGCCTTTGGGAGGTGATTAGGTTTAGATGAAGTCATGTAGGCAGAGCTCCCATTATGGGATTAGTGCCCTTAAAAGAGGAAGAAGAGACCAGAGATCGATCTCTCTCTCTCTCCACCATGGGAGAACATAACAATGAGATAGTCTGCAAACCAAGAAGAGGGTTCCCACCACGAACTGAGTTATCTGGCGTCTTGACCTTGGTCTTCCTGGCCTCCAGACTGTAAGAAAGAAGTCTGTTGTATAAGCCACCCAGCCTTTGGTATTTTGTTATAGCAACCCAAACTACTAAGACATCCTTTGTAGAAGATTTCTACTTGGGATATAGCATCTCAGGGTAGGGTCATGTCTTTACCCATAAAATATTTTAGCCCAAATGTTAAATCTATGAATGTGTTGGGTGGGTCATGGCCGTCAGGGACTTAAACGTTTACTTCACATTATTCTGTGGAAATCTTAGAATGTTTATTTTTACCCAGATGTTTGGGACCCTGGAGGCTGGAAGCACTAGATGTGTGAACTTTGCATCAAGTTTCATTTCCTTACTGATTGTACTCCCAGCTTCTAGCCCCTGCAACAAAGGGTGGCTTCAGGGTCTCAAAGGAGTGTAAACTACTATGGACATGTGGTCCATCAGCAGGATCTCTGCGCTTTTCCTTTATTCTCAGCAGAGCCTCTTCAGGAGTTCATGTATAGGCTTCAGAAGTGTTCATGAATCCCAGAAATGGTGGGCTGATGTGCATTTTCCTGGGAGAGAGTCTGAAATTTCTCACCGAATCTTTGCAAGGGCCTGTGTGTCTTCAAAAGTTAAAATCTACTTGTATAGACTCCCTTGAAGGATCCTTCTGGTGAATTACTTAAACAGCTGAAGTACAAGAAGAAAAAAGGAGGTGTGGGAGTTCTGCTAGGGCCAGTGTTCTCGTGCTCCACCCTCACCTTCCAGGGAACAGCCCGTGAGCCCTCCTGGGCCTTGGTGTCCTTTCTGATGACCCTGGTTGTTGGATTAGATGGCCTCAGATTTCTTGCATTGTGTGTTTGGACTCATTGTGTGTTTGTCTCAGAACTGACAAACCATGATCTTTCTGTTCATTTAAAAAAAGGAAGGTGCTTACCAAAAAAAAAAAAAATTGTGTGTTTCTTCCTTCTCTTTGAACCACTCATACATGTGACTTATAAAGAATCAAAAATTTATAAAGAACTAATCGAACTCAACACCTAAAAAACATAATCCAGAGAAGAAATGGGCAGGAGTCACCAACAGACACTTTTCTGAAGAAGACCTCCAGATGGCTAACACCATGAAAAGATACTCACCGTCACTCATCATCAGGGAAATACAAATCAAAACCACAATGAGGTACCACCTCACACCTGTCAGAGTGGCTAAAATGAACAACTCAGGCAACAACAGATGTTGGCGAGGATGCGGAGAAAGGGAACGCTTTTGCATGGTGGTGGGAATGCAAACTGGTGCAGCCGCTCTGGAAAACAGTGTGGAGGTTCCTCAGAAAATTAAAAGTAGAGCTACCCCACAGCCCTGCATTTGCACTACTAGATATTCATCCAAAGGATACAAACATGCTGATTCGAAGGGGCATAAGTTCCCCTGTGTTTATAGCAGCACCACCGACAATAGCCAGAGTGTGTACACACACACACACACACACACACACACACACACACACACACACTGGAATATTACTCAGTGATCTAAAAGAATGAAATCTTGCCATTTGCAACAACATGGGTGGAACTAGAGTGTATTATACTAAGTGAAATAAGTCAGATGGAGAAAGATAAATATCATAGGACTTCACTCATGTGGAATTCAAGAAACAAAACAGATGAATATAGGAGAAGGGAAGGAAAAATAAGATAATAACAGAGAGGTAGGCAAACCATAAGAGACTCTTAAATACAGAGAACAAACTGAAGGTTGCTGGAGGGGAGGTCAGTGGGGGATGGGCCAAATGGGTGATGGGAATTAAGGACGGTGCTTGTAGGGGTAAGCACTGGGTTTTATATGTAAGTGATGAATCACTAAATTCTACTCCTGAAACCATTACTACACTGATATGTTAACTAACTTGGATTTAAATTTACAAAAAGAACCCCAATTATAATTGGATTACTAACAAAAGAGAAAAGAAAATAATAATCTGATGGCTGTTTAGAGCCAGGTACAGGAAGCACTGTGATATACATCACGATACTTTCTCAAGGGGACAGAGGGAGAGATCATTGTATTGACTAGTCTGCAGCGGGACATGTGCACCAGCAAGTCATTTGAAATGGAGACATCTATTTACTCGAAGGACAGTTTGTTACTATGTTGTACCTACTGTCAGAAATACATGGAAAGAGACTAAACATTTGGAAAGATTGATACTTGATTTTCTTTCTGGTGGTCAGCAATTTACTGCTAATGCCTGAAACAGAGCAAAAACGATGGAGGAAAGTCGATTGGCTCAAGCCTCAAAGTATTGAAGTCTGCTGCTCTTAATTCTGTCCAGGGCCAGTCTGTGAATAATTATATTAAGGAGTTGAGCAGAGTTATCACAGAACTACAAAATATCACCCTTGGGGCCCCACCGGAGACTGATAGGGACTCTGGAGAGTTGACAATGGTGATCAAAAGGTCTATATATTTAAAATGCACAAAGGATGAGCTCAGAAATTATCGGCTTGCCAACTTAACTTCTCTACCTGGAACAAATTATCAAAAAATCAATTTGCAAACACCTTTGAGATAACAAGGCCTTGAGTAATAACCTTCATGGCTTTGTAAAGAAAAGCATCTAGCTTGACTAATCTGCTTAATTTCCTTCTCTGACCAAATGGCAGGCTATAATAGAGGCAATCTGAAGTTGTCCCTTAAGATTTGCTTCAAATCACACTGAGAAAATATTGTCCACCTCTGTTTCATAGCAATTATTCTGTCTCTGGAGGATCTTTGTGGATAGGTAATTAATTAGAAGGCAAACACTGAATGAGTCTGATGAACCCCGAAGTGCTCACGTGAGTTCCAAATGGAAACCTGTACCTGCCTTACCCACCTGAATAACCCCGAGACCCTCCAGAAGTTCTTGATCACATCTGCATTGTACTCCACTCCGATGCTACCCCCACCCACTGACTCTCCACTTCCTAATTCTACTCCAAGAATCATTAACTTGTTCATATCCATTGACAGATCCCATTTCTGGCAGTTGGTTCCTAGAAAATATGAGACAAGAAAAACTGGAGTCATTTGCACAAAGATGTTCATTGCAGCATTATTTACTACAGCAAAACTTGGCACAACTCATGTGCCCAAGAATTGGTGATTAGTGTGATTACCTGATAGATGTACTGTAGCTATTAAAGATGGTCCATGTTGCAAACAAAGCCTTTAGAATGTAAGAAGTGAGGGAAGAAAAGCATTGGGTCTTTGTGTTACTGTAGCCATATGAAAAAGGCTTAAAAATATGAATAGAAATTGTAATGGGACATAGAGAAATAAAAATGGCTATTATATTGAGTGGTAGGTAAGGGGACTTATTTTCTCTTTATTGTTATTTTCTCTGTTGCTTTGCCACTGCAGTTTTTTGCTACAAATAAAAATAACAAAACATAACCACTTTAAGTTTTAGCAAATGGATACCTAGAGGCGAACAGCTTTCCAAAGAAATAGCTGGTCTGGGGAAAACATAGAGATGTGGGTTCCATCCTTCCTTATGTGCTTCGTGATCTTGGTTAGGTGACCGAGTCACTTGGATTCTTTTTTGTTTGTTTGTTTGTTTGTTTTTAATCTATCAAAATGGAGGTGATAATGTCCCAAGATTTGCACGAAGTAGTACATGTGAGATTTCTTGTAAATAAGAAATACAAAGTTACTGTCAATTTCTGAAGCTACGCCAATGGGCTAAGAATTGATAGAAAGACCTACCTTAATGCTTGTTGAAAAATGTGGTGGGAGAGGAACAACCCATACCAGATACAAGATAACTCTGCATTGACTTTTTTCCTTAACCCTTGATTCCTACAGCGGGCCCCATCCCAGTGACATTGTCTTCCTGGAGGGAACCCGCTGGAGTTGAGAAGAAGCTTAAATTTTTCTTTGCCATCATCATTTTTGCTCCTTCGGCTCATAGCACTATTTAGGGGAGAACTTCCACTAACAAACCGTGTGTTCCTATGAAAGAACTGGTTATAAACCTCAGACTCCTCGGGGTTTTGAGCCAAATTCCACTTTAGTAAAGGCATATTCACATTTGAGGACAGAAAGCAGAATATTAACCCAGGCAGTTTTCTGTGTTCTAGAAAAACCATTTACTCAAAATTACCTTCTTTCTTTACTTTATTTAAATGAAGGAGATATGGTTGTGTGGTAGAAGAAATACCAATTCAGGTATAGAAGTTAAGGTAGGACGTGAATGGAGTCATAAAAAGGATTTAGGCTACTTTTGTGGCCAACTTTCTCTGTAATTCTATTCTTGTCCTTATATGCTTGGATTCTACTCTGTAAACCACTTGGGTCTGACATCCTTTGCTGATTGCTTGTCTTTCAGAGCCTCCCACACCCATCGCCCCCCCAGAGCTGCTGGCCGTCGGGGCTACATACCTGTGGATCAAGCCGAATGCCAACTCCATCATTGGGGATGGCCCCATCATCCTGAAGGAAGTGGAGTACCGCACCACCACGGGCACCTGGGCGGAGACCCACATAGTCGACTCTCCCAACTACAAGCTGTGGCATCTGGACCCTGATGTGGAGTATGAGATCCGGGTGCTGCTCACACGACCAGGGGAGGGAGGCACGGGACCCCCAGGGCCTCCACTCACCACCAGAACCAAGTGTGCAGGTAAGAGCTTCCTTTTCGACTCCGTTTTGAGAGGTCGGGCAGTTGCCCTGAGTGGCGTTCTGCGACAGTCGTTCCTAGACTTCTTTGCTGTGAGCGTGCTTGCTGTTGTGGAAGGCAGCAGTTGGGGCTCTGGTCTTGCCTTAGAGGCCCTCCTGGTTCTGGTGACAACTGTGAAGACCACCTGGCTCTGACTGCGATCCAGAGAGCCACCTGACTCTGGAGTGTCATGGAGAGTTCCTGGTTCTGACAGTGTTTCCAATGGGATGCCGCTTCTGTGCCTCCAGGGATCCCTGGTGCCCCTGTATGTCTGAGGCTTCCTAGTGCCGGAAGTGCCTCTGAGGGCTCCTGGCTCTGACTGTGTGCTTGTAATGCCCTCGTTTGGACTATGTCTTTGTGTTCTTCTGATTCTTGTTAGATATCTCAGGTGCTTGTGATGTTACCTTTGTCCCTGAAGATTCCTTGCCTGGGCCTGTGACTCTAATGATCTTGGTTTTGACAGTTTGCCGGAGGGTTCTCGGTTCTATTTCTGTCTCTGAAAGGTTCCTGGTGCCAGCTTTATCTTGAGTACCTCCCAGTTCTGAAAGTGCCTCTCAGTGGATTCTGGAACTGCTTTTGTCCCTTAGAGCTTTCTTGCTCTGTATCCCTCAGGGCCTCCTGGTTCCAACCTAAGGTTTTGGGTTGGCACTGTCCCTTCATGGATTCTCTGGATTCTATATCCCTCCAAGCTCCTGGCTCTGTACCCAGAGGGCTTGTGACTCCCCCAGTTTCTCTGAGGTTTTTGGTTGCTGCTTTCGAGTTTGGTAGCCGGGACTGTGTCTAAGAAGGTTCTTTTGAACCATATATATTCTATCCCCGGGAACTCTAGGCTTCTGTGGTGTTTCTAATAAGGGACATTGGCTAGGATTATATCTCTGATTGTATCCCTGTAATGTTCCAGCTCTGAATGTAACTCAAAAAGTTAAAAGAATTCATTGTGTTTTTTCCCCCTTCAAATCATATTATTTATATTATCTCATTTTTCCCCTTTAACCATTTGATGTAAGTACTTTTATCTCATATATACATGAAGGAACAGAGACTCCATACTTTAAAACTTTTGTCCAAAGTCATAGAATTAACCAATGGCACAGTCAGGATTTGCACTCAGGTTTTTCTGACTCTAATGCCATTGATCATCAGTCACCCCATGATGTAAAGATAGAGAATTCGGTGCAGGGGTTCTTCCAGCATGAGCCATTGGAAAAAGAGTCACGGGTTCTGGGTGGGGAGAGAAGGACCCATCGGCACAGCGACGCCCGTGGAACAAAAGGGCAAAGCAAAATACAATTAGTTCTACTATAATGCAACCTGTGTCCCTAAAGATCACTGTAGTATGGAAAGTTATGAGATAAAAAAAAAACCATCGGAGTTATGGGGAACAATGGTATTAGGATATTTCACTCATTCCTCATCAATGACACAGTAAAAAAAAGAGGAAAATAGTAAAACTGGTGGCACAATTCACACCTGTCAGTGGCTTAGGATATGCATAAACACTGCAGCATATATGGTGTGTTTCCTTGCAAAGACCCCGGGTTTACTTCTGTAGAGGGTGGCGGAGAGGTTGCAGCCTGTGAGCTGTGGTGGTGGTGACGAGGGCTTTCTGAACGTGACAAAAGCCTGTGATGCCGGCTGTGGGTGCGCGGGACTCCGCGGCGTGTGGGGAACAGCGGGAGCAGGTGGATGTTTGAGGGGCGTATGTGCTCTGTGCTCTGGCATAGCTCAGTGGAGCTGGGTGCAGCGTTCTGCTTCTGTAATGTTTCTACAAGCAAAATCACACACAGCAAATGTGACATTCGTGCCACGCTCAGATTGCCCCCTAAGGTGTCCGTCATACTGGAACACATTTGAGTTGTCAGAACAAGAGCTGTAGCAGAACTGACTGTAACCATTTTAAGTACCTCAGCAGTGCATCTTGATGGCATATAAGCTAAGGATAGTAGGGATGCCCACTGCCTGTCAATGCTCCTTTGAATGTTGCTGAGCCATTATGATAAATGGAAATGCCATTTTCTTGATTATTTTTAAAAGTGGGCCTTTCGTAAAACTCCTTCTTGAAACCTGATTATGAAACCTACTACTTTAAAAGGACATAAGATTATGTTATTAAAGTAGGTAATACCTTATCTCAGCTTTGCAATTCAATATTCATCCATAAAAGTAATTGATTTGATCCTACCAATAGATTTTTCTTTTTCCACAGGGTAAATCTAGGAGTTTCTAAGGGTTTTTGATCTTTATAAATGATACTCAAAGTCCTTTAGCAGCCCCCATAGACGTATTTGCTGATGATCATATAATACATTTTGAAATTCAATCGGAAGATGATCATCTCAATAAAAATTTACAATCTATTGCAAACTGTTGCCACGACTGTGTAATGGATTTTACATGTTGAAAACACAATTGTCTGACTACCACTATAAAAATTATGAGTTGAAATGCTGTTTGTGGTTTTATATTTCAAAAAAATGTTGGTGTTTAAGTAAGTTATAGCTAAAATCTTGAATAACCCACATTTTACAAAATGTGTCATCAAGAACATAATCTTCTTTCCCACATTGCCACTGATGGTAGAATATTCTTTGCCTCATAATTAATTTTTAAGAGGATTCCAGGGCTGGTACCCATTTGTGGGTGCTGTTTATTGGGGTTGGTAGTGAGGGTCCCCCCCCTTTCCTTTTTCCATTATTAATCGCACTGGAAATGTACTCATTATTTTGCAAAACAGAAAATGAGAGAATGTGGAGTGTGGAAGGTATAATTTCTGCCCAGAGGAATTTACAGACTCTGTTAAGATTCCAGGAAAACAGCAAAAAGGGTAAAACATAAACATAAAGTCGAATATTGAAATAGCTGCTTCATAGAGAAAAACTAGATTGGTGGGGAAAGGCAGTGCTCTTGAAATGGTCTGGAGCCCTGGTTCACGGAGTGTAGTCCCTGGACCAGCAGCATAAGCATCCCTGAGAACTTGTTAGAAATGCAAATTCTCAGGCCCCATCCCTGACCTAACGATTCAGACATTCTGGGAGTGCAGCCCAGAAATCTATGCTTTCAGGGGCGTTCTGGGCGATGCGGAGGCAAACCCACATTGAGGAATCACTGAACGCTGGGCCACACCAGCATGCCACTTTGGTGGTGTGCTCATTATGGTGCTTGATCCTTAGGCAGCTCTGAGAGGTAGATGGGGGGAAGGCGAAGGCACAGAATCATCAGCCCAAGATCCCAGATCAATTCGGTGCTTACAGCTAGGTCTCGTGGCTCAAGAAACCCCCCCATCACATGGTTTGATGGAGTTTCCTCTCTACTTGTCCTCTTGAGGGTGGACTTGGGTGGGAGGGAGACTGGCAGCTATGGAGACCAGCTGCATGGTCTAGTCCACTGTGGCTGTAGGCCTTTCCCTCAAGCATCTACTGAGTCCCTTACCTGTGCCAAACTCTGTTCCAGGCATTGGTGGCAGGGGCTTAAAGCAGGAGCTCAGGCTCCAAGCATGGGTATAGCTTAAGAAGGCACCTGGGGGAGAAGTCATCAAGGGCAGTTGTGGATGTGTGCTGGTTCTGCTAGGTCTGACAGGCCACTATCCAGGTATATCTCTGTGCATCCGAAGCAGGGTCTTATCTTTATGGATGGACATTTTCAAGAGTTTGGCTACAGAGCACCATCCTAGCCCAGTAGTCTTGAGTTCAGAGTGAGACTCTTAGCCAGTAATGCCAGAACCTGGACAGACTATCAGACAGGGAATATAGGAGTGAGAGAAGAGGGTCAAAGATGATACTCCATGGCTTCTTGTTTGGACGGCTGGGAGGTGAGTGGTGGGGCTGTTTTGTGAGATGCAAGACACAATAGGTGGGTTAGGGACAAGAGAATGAGTTGAGGTTTGAATATGTTGTGTTGGAGATAAAGATGTGTAGCAGGTGATGGCATGTGGAAGCCTGGAGCCCAGGAGAAACCAGCAGGTGCCCCTTCATCTTCCCTGAGAACTACCTGATTGCACCTGAATTTTAGAATCAAAGGAACTCCTTAGTACCAATGAAAGCAGTCTAATTTTCTTTCTTCATGCTATTCCCTTGAGATGCCCCATTCATTTATTTTTTTTTTTCATTCATCGTTTTGTTCTTTTGCTCTCTTTAATCATCTGCCATCCTTACTGAGATACAGGCGTGGGGTGCATATGTGATAATTTACATCAGAGTGCTTTGAAAAGCACCAAATACTCTTTAGATGCCTGTAATAAAATGAATTATTATTTGTTGCTGGTGTGGTTTTGAATTGTTGTAGCAGGCAGTCTTACATGTCTGTTTCCCTGGACTGACGGGCATATGGAGTGGTGTACCATATTCTTCTGTTGTTCATCATCTCACAGGAAATCCTGTTTCAGAACACGATGATCATGATTGAGATTGTCAGAGATTTTCTTGTTGCGAACAGTGGGTGGTTTTCTCTGGCACATCCCCCAACAGCAGACATCCAGAGATACTAGTTGGGTCCTAGGAGGCTTGTCTGGTGCCCGCCCAGCCTCACCTTCAATGGTGTCTCTAATGGGAAGATCGTGCTTTCCCGTAGCAGACCTTCTAACTGCTGGGGATCCTGGGTGGTTACTGTTACTACCTAGTATTAGTCTAGTTGTCCTCAAACTCTGGCTGGGGTCCTGTGTAGAAACAGAGTACCATGCAGGTTTAAAAGAACAGAGGCTCCTGGCATCAGCTATCTGGATTCCACAAGGAAAACCTAGGTCAACAGCATTGAGAATGGGGACCAGAGTCAGCAACTGGGGAAGACCACCGAGCTGACGGGAGGTGTGAGCACCACACTGGTACAGTTTATCTTTTCTGCAGGCACCACTTATAATGGCCCATGCACCTGCTTGTTGATGCCTTAAAACTATCACCCAGCATCAGATGAAAGAAATTCTCCCTCTTTGTCACCCAGATCTGCCTCCATGCCACATCCACTTGTGTATGGATCTAGTTTTACTCTCAGGAGACCTGTTCCTCCTTATCTCAGAAACAGGTCTTCAGCATCCCAAAGTTATCTCTCTTGTATTCTGGAAATCTCCCCTTATCCTCAGATGTCCTGCTTGAGCCAGACTCTGGGCAGTAACCATCACGTCACAGTTGTGGAATCACAAATCCACAATCTAGCATGCCACGTGATCAGAAGTCCCTTGTGAGTGCTCACTCCCTATAAATTAAAAGCCCCATTGCCTGGGTACCCAGGTCATCGTAGTATTGCTGAGTTCAGGTTTTCCAAGTGAAAAGTGACTATACAGCCAAAAATGCGCCGTACGCTGCCACCTTGGAGAGCTCACTTCGTATTCCCTCCACCTGAGGTTTGATTGCACATTATATTTTATTTACATATTTACGGATTCCTACTTGAAGTGATAGGTGTCTGTCTCTTCTCTAAGGGAATAAAAAGGAGAAATTCAAATTGGGCTCAATGAAGTAAGAGTAGTCATTAGAATTTAGTGAGAAGAATAGGGGCTTTGGAGCCAAAAAGAATCTGGTTTTTATTTCAAGCTGGCACTCACTATCTGGGTGACAGTGCACCTGTCTGTGTCTCCATTTCTTTTCTTCCATTTACAAGAGATTGATACACTGTTTTGTTGTGAAGCCTCAGTGGATAAGTTATAAGCCTAGCAGAGAACCCAAAACATAGAAGCCCCTTAATGAACATTATTTGGGGGAAGAAAAGCTCAGGTCTCAGAAGAGGGTGTCAGAATCTAAACTGATCCTTTTCACCCTGGTGTGATGGACCCTGTTGTAAAAGGGTTGTCTTCACTTGCTCAGACAGTGGTGGATGAGAGCCGAAGTCCTAGGCTCCTGGGAAGGTGGGGAAGAATGGCTTTGCAGGTGTCCTGGAGTCATCAACGTGTGGCTGCCGTGGTGCCTGATGATGAGGTGGGGGGCGGAGATAGGAGTTGCTCTTCTTCTGATTTTGTCTCAGTCCTTAAGTAAGAGGGAGAGGCGTGTTACCAAGACCTGTCTATTTCCTGGGAAGCCTAGGCTTATGAGCATGGGGACTTGCAGACGGGAAGTGGAAGTGAGTCCTGCCTCTCTTCACTGAGCATCCTCAGGCTGCATCCAGTTCTGTGGGAGAGTGGAGGGATAGAAAAAGAGAAAGAGAAACTGGGAGTCTAGAAAACAGAACAAAAGCCATGTAACTCGCCTTTTAAGGCCTTTACACGATTTTTTTCAAGTTTATTTATTTATTTTGAGAGAGACAGAGATAGCATGGGTCAGAGAGGGGCAGAGAGAGAATCTCAGGCAGGCTCTGTGCTACCAGCCCTTAGCCTGACATGGGACTTGAACTCACGAAACCACGAGATCACAACCTGAGCCGAAACCAAGAGTTGGACGCTTAACTGACTGAGCCACTCAGGCATTCCAGGCCTTTAAAAACATTTTTTTTTCCTGTAAGCCTCAGCTTCAATGAGGGTAGCATAACTTGGCCTGAGATTAGATTAGAAGGGCTCTAGATTAGAAGCAAATGGAACTTTCTTCTGAGCAGGATGGTGGTGTCAGCACAGACTACTTCCTCCTATCTCTGCCCTGCCATAATCCTGGCAAGATTACCCATGAGTCTGGGGGAGGCACAGCACGATCAGCCAATAGCAGGCACCTAGAAGTGAAGCAGAATCTGAAGACCACCGGAAAAACCTCCAGCACTGTGATGAACTAGGGAAGGAGGGTCCTCCATGCATGCCACACATGCTCAAAGGACATGATTTGCCAGAGGTGAGCAGGTGAGCTCACACTGAAGACCCCCGCAGAAGATGAGTTATGACAACCACTTGTACTAAATGATTTGGAGAAGGGGAACTCTTGCTCTTCCGCTTCCCTTTCCTTTGCTGCTTGCTCAGCTGCTTCTGTGCTTCCTTCCTCCCCTGGAGCATAGGACCATGGAGGAAAGACGAGGGATGGAAGAGGGAGAAAACCTGCTCTCACCATACCTGGTTCAGGAGCTGCTCCATGAGCCAGGGCGTCTGCACAAGAGCAGGCATCTACTGGGACGTGACGTGTCCCTCCCCTCTTTGTGTCGTCCCTCTCCCCTCCTTCCCTTGGCACACACAGAGTCTACAGGGGGCTACTGTGGAACCCCTCACGTGGCTTCGGGGAGATGAAGAAAGCTAAAGCCTTCTTCCCTACACCTATTCACAGGTTCCAGGACCATCTCCTCCCGATCCTGCCAGCCTCCGTGTTGTGTGGGCTGAGGGTGGTGGTGGAGGGAGGTGGGAGGGTCCAGCTGGGCTCCTCTTGCAGTCCCTGAGGAAGACACTTGGAAGTGTCTCCAGTTCTCGGTAGGAGATAGCCATACTTATTCCTTCCTCCTCCTCTTGGTTCTGTAGCCTTGGGTAAAATTCCAAAGTAACAAGAAAAACCCTATAAAACATCTTGTTAATGTTTAGAGTTTTCTATTCCCCCATGATCCCTAAAGAACCAGGGCCCAGTAGATGAAGTACAGTAAGTCAACTGACATTCCCTGTGGAAATAAGTACTCCCTAATTCCTCCTTCCCTTGAAAGTTGAGATGAGAAGAAAAAGTGAGCCAGAGAGAGGTAGTGTTAATGATTATAAAATCTGATAGGATTTTTTGTTTGTTTATCAGACTTTCTGGATTAAAAAATAGCTCCCAAATATGTTAAAATTGGAGGTCACACTCATTTCTATACCTGGGAAGATCTTGAGATCACAATGCCAAGAAAATATGTTTCCTTTGTTTCATAGTAATGAAAATGACAGCTACCCAGTTTGAGTATCTATGATAGACCAGCCCCATAGCATTGAGCTTGTTTTGAGGATTTTACTTGTAATTCTTGTGACAGCCTAGTGGAGGGGCTATAATTTCCTTCACCATCTGGAACGTTAGCAGCTTACCCAAAGCCTTATACCTGACCAGGTGACCTATAAGGGAATCCATTCTGTACACAGCTCCGGAGCTCTATGATCTCCAGCATCCAGCATCGCTGTGAAAGCATGAGGCACCATGACCAAGTTGGGTTTATTCCAGAAAGACACTGGTGAAAAATTTTGAATGCTGGAAAAGCTATTGGTACTCATATCAATAGGTCAAAGGATAAAAACCATATGATCTCCAGAGAGGCTGAAAAATAATTTGAAAGAAATCAGTCTTCCTTACTGATCAGAATTTTTAGTAAGCTAGGAATGGAAAGGAACTTTTTTAAAATTATTATTTCTAGGAGCAAATATTCTCATAGCTTCAAAGCCTAAAAGAATAAACTAAACTAAAAAAAAAAGGGTATTGGGATTATTAAGAGATTTCAGTATTATGGTCAGACACAAAGCAAATAAAAATCAATCTCCATATGCCAGTAATAACCACATAAAAATATAATAAAATGTATCCTGTTCTCAAATGTAATTAAAATATTAATACTTAGAGGAAACCGAGAAATGTGCAGAAACTAGGTATGAAAACATATACACATGCAAAACTTTTCTGAGGAAGATAAAACAAGACTTGAATAAATGGAGAGATACATCATGTAGTCAGATTAGCAAATTTAATATTGTGGGGATATCAGTTCTCCCCAAATTAATTTATGGGTTTAATGCAGTTGCAATCAAAAACCTAATGGGAGTCCTTTTGGAACTTGACAAACTGATTTCAGAATTGATCTGAAATAATATAGAGGAGAAAGTGATGGAGAATAGTTTGAAAAAGTGGTGTGGGGGACATTTCATTGTGAAATACCAACATTTATTATAGCTATAATAATTGAGGCCCTGAAAATAATCCAGTAGATAGTGAAACTAGCTATTAAAATTTATATGAATGGAGAATTGCTTAACAAATAGTATCTTTGTAATTGGTTAATAATTTGGAAAAAGTAGAATGTGTTGCATGTATATTAGGATACGCTAAATAAATCCTGGATCTATTAAGAACTTAAATTAAAATCAGAAAAAAGCAAGAGCCAGAAGAAAATATTGTTTTTTTATTAGGAAGGACTTTCACCTCATTAAAAGCAAATAAATAAACTACTGAGTCACAGTATACAAATATTACTATGTAAAAAGAAAAGGAGATGAACAGCTTCTCTGTTGTATTAACAAAATTCAAAAAGCAGATAAGTAAGCAGGATATGAGAAAATTCGATAGAATTGAGAAGAAAGGGATAATATTCTTATAGAAAAAGAGCTCTAACAAGTCAATAAAAATATCATTATGCTGATAGGAAAAAAGCTAAAAAATATTGACAGGTAATTGTCAAACAAAATAGGAATGGTGAACAAATTTAACATGTCCAGTGTCACAGATAATCTAATAATAAATGCATTTTTAACATATAAGATTACTGAAACACCTATTTTTCACTGGTAAAAATCAGAGTTGGCAGGGAGCAGTGAAAGCGGAATCTTACAGGCATTTCTGCAGGTGGGTTAAATGGCACAGCATATTTAGAAGAAAATTCACTAATTTTTTTCCTAACAAAATAATCAGAGCTGCATAGGAGGAGTCCTATACATGGAGGCCATCACTGCATCATTTGTAAGGGCAGCACTTGGAAATCACGTAAAGGCCCCAGCAGTAGGAGCGTACATAAATAAATGTCTGTACGTGCACACAGTGGAGTTCTGTGCCGGAATTGCAAATCATGGTTTTTGTAGACTATCTAATGGCATGGCTCAGTCTTCATGCTCTGATAAGTTAAAAGCAACAAAAAGTCATCTTGCAAAGCTGTGTATGTAATTACTGCCCCAGTTTTTTGAAATATAAATACATAGCCCATGTATCAGCTAGCAAGTTTATCAGTTAGAGCTGTAACGTATTGACCAGAATTCCCCGTTCCACATCCTGTCCCCCTGCATTCCCAGGCAAGCACTCGTGGCCCCTGTTCATTGCCTGCCCTGAGTTCTAGAACATTGCTCTGTTTCTCCTGGCTGTCCCAGCTGGCCCAAATGTGGAACGGGCTCCTCTCCACCACTCTCGCAAAGCTGCAGGAACACAGGGCTGTGCATTGCTATGCCACCAGCAAACAATATGCAATCCTTGCAGACTTAAAGGTCCTTACAGTGGGCAGGGATTTTTCACCTTCTCTCCCTCCCAGATCACCAGGTAATGCAAAAGCTTCTCCCTTCCAGAGCAGTTCCGCTCTCCCCAGATTGATTGGAGCTTCAGCTCCAGGCTTTTTCTTTGCACATCTGTTGCATTTAGGTGAACACTCAAAAGGAGTGTGGGGAGGGCGGCTGATGCTGAGACCAAATCCTTTCTTTGAATGAGAACAACCTTCCCTTAAGAAGAAGCTGTTTTAATTTGTCGGCACTCCTGTGCATGCGCAGACACACCATGGATGCAGTATATATTTGTATGTACATACCGTGTATATATATTCATACGCATATATATGTAAATACATACATTTAAAAAGATAGTGGCCCACTGTAAACATTTTCTCTTTGTTTTGCTATGTTGTATAAAATGTATACAACTGGAAATTAGGTTTCCTCCTCAGAGTCAAAAGTGGATGTGAAAGATTGTTATACATTGTAAGCTACTCTATATAAATGTGAGAGGTTATTTTTTATCATAGTGCATCATTGGCATTCTCGGAAGGTACAGGAAGAGTTGCACACTTGCTGAACCCTGGGGTGCGATCACATGTTTATGTTGAGTTTAGGTGGAGCCAGGGACAGTCAAATTAGGGGTTTACTTACAGCTCATCTGAGTTAGAATTCAGGTTCTGTCATTAAGATGCTGGGTAGCTTTGCTGGGTAGTTTTGGGCAATTTGCTTAACTTCTCTGAGCTATTTTCCTGTTAAATGGGAATAATATTGCTTACTTCATTGAATAGAAATTAGGGCCATTGGTATTAATGATGGCTAATAACACACTGAAGTGACTTGCAACCCCACAAAGAAAGTAGGTACCATCCTCACTGTCACTACCAAAGTATAGAGAGGTTAAATACGTAGTTGCAAGTCACAAGCATTTAAAGTACAAGGTTAGAGGCCCTGGATTCTGACTCTAATTCCTGGTCTTACCCCCCTGGCCATATAACTGTAAGTACTTGGCACAATACACAGAATGTAGT
>PJEM01012360.1:0-47557 GCA_004023845.1 Helogale parvula | reverse complement strand
AACAGTTGCCTTTTTCCTTAGAAGTCACACAACGAAGAGTCTGATGGCGAGATTTTCTTTTGTGATGCTCTAAAATTTTGACTGAAATAGTGAAGAAGTTATATCTATTTTTTCTTGCATTCAAATTCATCAATTTATATCTCAGTTTTATCATTTTATTTCTCTTTATTTCTTTTATTTCTACTTTATAAGGTGTGTGGGGAAGGAAAAGTAAATTTTCCTGTACCTTTCTAGATTCTTGGTTAAGACACCCCTCCTCCCATAATTAAAGGTATATGAACAAAAGGAAAACAAGCAGAAGTTTAATAACTTGTATACTTCTTATACACATGAGATTTTGTAAGCAGAAAAATTTAGGGGTCCCCAGAAAAAGAGAAAGACAAACTTTCTTGACATAAGAAAAATCATTTTAGGCCCTGGCCGTCTTGATCTATGCCTCACCAGCACATCTTACCCAAGACACAGTTCTGAGTTATTTTTGCAGAATTTAAGCCTCTTTGAGCACTCAAATACTGAACTACTTGGAGCCAGAGGACTGAAGATACTGACCTTTGACCACCCATTTAACTTGGATCAACTATGACAGACCCTATCTCCTTAAGGTGACTTTTGCCACAGTTCTACTGAATTCTCCCCTGTGTAAGCCCCTTCATGAATATGCATGTATCCTTAGCTTAAAACTTCCTGAATTTTATTGTTTGAGGAGGCACTCCTTGGGGAAATATCCCCAGTGTTCTACTCTACTTGTTCCAAGTAAAATCCTTTCTTTTGACTCCTTGACATGGCCCCACACACACCAAGAGGTGAATCTAGGTTCAGGTGACAAGATGACAAAGAAAACTAACTCCCCAAGTGGCCCAAGTCACCACCTTAAACACTATTTCCTGCTAAAAACCATATTGGAAACCAGTTATAGGAAGTTACTAGGAAAATCGCAGTAAATAAGGGTATGCTCCTTATTCGGATTTAAGGTCATGTCTTCTCCATTCTTGGAAGTTTCTAGATTTAGTTCTTTTCTTCCTGGTACAAAGAGGGAGACATTTATATAAATAGAGATTTAATTATCAATGTAAATATCTTTTACAAAAAGGCGAGTTCTACTTGGTTTTCAAAGCTTTTAATGTGTCTACTATTTCTTAAAAATAACCAGCACAAGGAAACGCTTATGCCAAATAGGCACATTTTGGGATTGGCAAATTCTGCTTCCCTTCAGGTTCAATTAATTTTTTGTTTGTTTTTGTTTTTTTTTAATAGTTTACTGTCAAATTGGTTTCCATACAACACCCAGTGTTCTTCCCCACAAGTGCCCTTCTCCATTACCACCATCTCTTTCCCCCCTCCCCCTCCCCCTTCAACCCTCAGTTTGTTGTCAGTGTTCAATAGTCTCTCAGGTTTTGCATCCTATCTCTCTCTCCCCAACTCTCTTCCCTCTTCCCCTCCCCATGGTCCTCCATTAGGTTTCCCCAGTTCTCCTGTTAGACGTATGAGTACAAACATATGGTATCTGTCCTTCTCCACCTGTTTTTGTTTCTGCACCTAGTAAAAACTGCTTGTTTTATTTACATATTGTTACCCATTTAATAATACAAGAAATTAATATTTGCATTATTAACCTGAGTGTTGCTTCACTTTTAACTTATGTGTAGTGATATTGATTATTAATTAATGGAAAGTTACATATTTTATTTTTTTTACTTGACAAAGAATAATTTAAAATTTTTAAAAATTAGATGATTTTTATTTGCAAGCTAAATTATACATTTTTCCTTTTCTAAATATTAATTTTAAATTGTGTTGCATGCATGCAGAAAATGTGACCTCTTTTAAGTTAACTTTTGTAAATATGTTGAAATGTATGGATTAATTGGATCAACTAGTATAAGCACCTCACATATGCTAGGAAGGAAAGATTCATATGTTGATATGGAAGTCTGGCCTTACCAGGTATAGTATTTATAGACTGTAAATTCTCAGCAGGGAAAAACAAAAATAAAAATACAAAATTTAGTGATACAACATGTTGGGAGGTGAGAAGTTCTATAAAAAATGAAACGTAAAACAGCTTAGGGAATGGAGGTCCCAGGTGTAGAGTCATAAGGAAGCAACCAGAAATAGAGTGGTCAACTTAGGCTTCAATGAAAAATTAGCATTTGAGTAAAGATTGGAAGGAGGGAAGAGTTAGTCATGTAGGTACTCAGGACTAAAATGTTTCAGACCATGGGAAACATGTGTTAACAGGCCATGCAGTTTGAAAATCAAATATGGGCACTTAATCATAACTGTGGACAAATGAAATATATTACTACTTCTTATGCTGGGCAAGAAAAATGTGTAACATTTTTGCTCATAGACAGAAAACAGCAAGAAAATACTAACATAAAAAGAGCAATTAGATTCATAATTTTATTAATGCTAAAGAAATGTTAAATCTTGAAATTACTTATAGCAGAATATACTTACAATGCAAGAAAATAAAAATAATGCATACAATTATATCCAAGGTAAATATAAATCATGTGCGAAAGCCACACAATTATATATATAAAAAAATGAACAGTGTTTTTAGACTGCATGAATGAACATACTTGGTGGAAAGAGGAAGAAAAGGAAATATAATCAGTTTAATTTTTTATTTGTTTTATTTACTTTTGAGACAGAACACAAGTGGGGAAGGGGCTGAGAGGGAGGGAGACCCAGAATCTGAAATAGGCTCCAGGCTCTGAGCTGTCAGCACAGAACCCTACATGGGGCTCAAACCCATGAACCATGAGATCATGACCTGAGCCGAAGTCAGATGCTTAACCAACTGAGCCGCCAGGCACCCCTCGGAAATATAATCAGATTAATAGTTCTCAATGCTGTTGATGAAAACTCTTCAGAGCAACCAATCTGAATCAGATGCTGTGCCTGGAAGGACTATAAAAGCTCACATAGGCTTAATGAAAGGGAACGTGTGATGAAATAGAGAAACAGTGACCTCAAAAGGTCCATAAATTAAAGCAGAGTATGTTTCACAAATAGCCACTTATAATAGTTTATAACATAAAATGTAATGTTGTAAAATGAAGTTTGTAAGAGTCAGAGCCCAGTAACATAAATCTGAGAAGAAAATTAAATATTACAAAGCAAATACATGTATGTGCACACACAGATCCTGTCAGCCGCCCCCAGGACTGAAAACTGATATTTTTCATCTACTTTGCTTGTGCTGTATGACTTATGAGAACTCCCATCCAATGTACTCCAGTGATTTAAAATCGTGTATATCAAGTATCATTCAGTGTGTACTTATTTACATATCTTAACCGTTGAAGGAAAGAACTCCTACTTGAAAAGAAATATATATGTTAGTTGCTATGCCAATTGTAGTGTATAAATAAGAAATGTTTCTGAAAGAATTCTAGAAATAGAATTTTCAACTAAACTAATGTTTTCGAACACCAAGTACACGTGACTATCTGACTTCTACAAAAGAAAGTTACAAACAGAACAAAGGCAGAATCTTTTGCCTTTATGAATTCATCACTGTACAGGACATAGAGAGCAAAGAAAGTATTTACTTAGATTTTGTGTATATGATACATTTCCTAAATGTGGAGAGCACAAATATGACCAAGTAAACTCTGCTCTGAATTAGCTTAGATCCTGGTCGGACAGAAATACTATTAATCACACATATGTTCTTGTAAAAGTGCTTCACCAAATTTATCATCAGTTCTTTTTGGCATATATATATTATATGTATATATATATATATATTTAAGTTTATTATTTATTTTCAGAGAAGGAGAAATCATGGGTGAAGGGAGGGGCAGAGAGAATCCCAAGTAGGCTCTGCACTTTCAGTGAGAGGCTTAAGGCGAGGCTGACACCCACAAATCCTGAGAACTGACCTTGAACTGAAGTCAGACACTTAACCAACTAAGCCACCCAGGCATCCCTCAATATATATTTTAATTTTTTAATGTTTATTTATTTTTGAGAGAGAGAGAGTGAGAGAAAGCATACGCATGAGTGGTGGAGGGGCACATAGAGAGAGTGGGGACAGAGAATCTAAGGTGGTCTCCATGCTGACAGCAGTCAGCCTGATCTCAGACTTACAAACCTTGAGATCATAACCTGAGCTGAAGTTGGATGCTCAACTGACTGAGCCACCAAAGTGCCCCTCAACATATATTTTCATTGTGACTGCAAGCTCTTTTAACTACTGCTGGGAGATTTATGCAGTACTGAAGGACACATCCTTTCCAGTGGTCCTTTTGTAGAGAGTCCATTAAATGGAGTCTCTTCTTAAGGAAAAACAAAATGAAAGCCAGTTATCACCTTCTAATACTATAGCCATCACCATGCATGTCTGTCTGATGTGGGAAAACAAAAATCTTTGTAATATACTTCCAAATGCCTCAGAAATTGTGCTATAGTTGGTGTTTT
The DNA here is from genome assembly GCA_004023845.1 of Helogale parvula. NCBI lineage: Eukaryota > Metazoa > Chordata > Mammalia > Carnivora > Herpestidae > Helogale > Helogale parvula. Next base: position 43,126 of record PJEM01012360.1, on the reverse strand, counting down.
ATTTATTGACACTCACACATATTTAAATGTTTATCAAATGTTTGAACTATAGGAGGTACATTATGATTTTTAGAAATTCAACTCTGTTATGTTTGAGTTTGAGACCGTACTTCACTGCCTAGACAACACTTTTCTAGGTCATTAAAGTTCATGATTCAAAAATAAATGATCAAAATTTTAACTATATGGAAAAATGAATTCACAATATTAAGAGATTTTCTATTACCGGTGTCTGTTGACATTGTGTTTGCACCTCACTGGGCAAATAATATCTATAACCTGTATGTGAAATAAACTGTTCATGCGCTGACTCAGTACTCTGTATGAACAAATAAAATAATATTTCACCTCCCAAATTTCAAGACTCTAAGTTATCATTTAGTTCATGTAAGCCTTTTGGGTTTATTCTACGACATTCCAGATTGTTGCAGTAATTGACTGCTTGAAACCAACCAGGTGAGGTGCACAGATTTGTCATGAAAACAGTTTTCTATGTATGACTCTCAGGAGGGCATTTTTCACATCTTTGTTTCTCAGACTATAGATCAGTGGATTCAACATTGGAATGACAATGGTGTAGAATACGGATGCCACCTGGGCCTGGGTCAGGGATGATGTGTTATCTGGCTGCAGATATGTGAAGATCAGGGACCCATAGAAGATAGTCACGCCCATGAGGTGGGACGCGCAGGTGGAGAAGGCCTTCTGTCTGCCTGCTGCAGACTGGATCCTCAGGATGGCTGAGATGATGGCCATGTAAGTGAGTGTGATGATGAGCAGTGAGCTGAGAAGTGTGATCCCAGCTAAAACAAAGATGACCAGTTCTGTGCTGAACGCATCTGCACAGGACAGGGCCAAAAGAGCCGTGGTATCGCAGAAGAAATGATTGATGTTGGAATCACAGAAGGCCAAGCTGCTTATTACACAGACGGATATCAGAGAATTCGTGAAGCCTATTGCATATGGCATGCCCCCCAACCAGTTGCACACTTTCTGGGACATAACCACGGAGTACAATAAGGGATTGCAGATCGCTACATAGCGGTCATAGGCCATTGACCCCAAAAGAAAACATTCGCTGCACACCAAACCCACAAAAAAGTACATTTGAACAAAGCAGGCAACAAAAGAGATGGTTTTCTGTTTGGATTGGAAATTTACCAGTGCCTTGGGTGTTACGGTGGAAGAATAAAATATGTCAATAAATGCTAAGTTGCTAAGAAAAAAGTACATAGGAGTGTGAAGATGAGAGTCAATTCTGATTAACATGATTAACCCAAGGTTCCCCAAAACAGTGAACAGATAAATGAAGAGGAACATTAAGAGAAGACTAACTTGTAGTTCCGGGCGATTTGCAAATCCAGAGAGGATGAAGAGAGTGATCTCAGTGAAATTGTTCCCCGTCATTTTTATCAACTCGAGCCTTTCAACTTACCTGCTGAATAACAGGAACGAAAGTCAGAGAATTACTAGCCAGAATTGACCTAGAGTCCAATAATGAGAGGGTCAAGGATGGCAGGCACATATATAATGACTTTAAGTAATTGAGAATTTTACATGATTTTCTATTTTTGAATAGAATTGGCAGACAAAAATTTCTGAGTTGACAATTGTGTGGACCTGATAGAACTCTAAGAGATATCTATCTGGAACAATTTTAGTAGAGGTTCTTCATGGAATATACAATCTTCTACTTCAGTCTACCGTTGGGCTCCAAATCATCCATTTAGCAACTTATCTACTGGAATGAATGATATGATACTCTTAGAAAAAATAAAGGCTCTTTAGGAAAGAAAGTTCTATAATTTGTGACTTTAATGATCCTTTTGTGTGGGGGTCTTAATTTTTCAACACCTAAAGGATACTTTACAGGGTTATTTTAGGAGATTCACAAGATCTTGGTGCACCTAATAATTCTTTGTAGTCAGTAAAGCTTTGCTAAATTAAATATATATGCTAAATAAATATATATATGCACACATACCTACATATATATATATATGAATGAAAAATCCTGCTTATTTTTCATATTAATGCTAAAATTCTTTATACTTCTTTTGTCACATAGTCTTTCTACTGGTGAATAAAGACCAGATATGAGAATTAATCTATAAGACAGCCAAATTGTTCTCTGTATGCACCAAGCAAACCTGTTTGCTCCCTACATAAAGCATGTGCTTATCTGTGACATGGGGAATAGACATTTCATTGCCAAAAGTGTACTTTTCAAGCCTAAAATAGAAAGGCTAAATAAAAATAGGAAAATAAATGTGATTTACAAGAAAGTATTAAAATATAAGGTGTTCTTACTAGAAATAATTAGAAAACTTATTTGCCTAATTCAGCTGACATAAATATGATGGTTAGTGCAAGCTTGTTTCAGATGTTCAGCACTCCACCTGAGTGACCCAAAGGGACTAGATGTTGTATTAAGTAGACTTTATCATTTAGTGCCTCCCACCCTCTCAAGGATACCTATTCATTACCAATCCATTTCACAAGCATTTAATCATGAACGTTCTTTCTTGCCTGTCATTAGAGGCACTTTACTTTTCTCTTTTTAAATGGTTATTTATTTTGAGAGAGAGAGAGAGAAGTAGAGAAAGCAAGAAGGAGGGGCAGAGGGAGAAATAGAGAATCTCAAGCAGGCTCTGCACTGTCATCACAGAGCTGGAAGTGGGGCTTGATCCTACAAACTACGAGATCATGACCTGAGATGAAATCAAGTCAGAAGCTCAACTGGCTGAACCAGCCAGACACCCTCCCTAGAGGCACATTTCTTCTTAAGGTTTACTGAAAAATACAGACATACCAAAAAAAAAAGGAATGGAAAGTGTTTCAGTGTGAGAAACTCATGCACACATTTTCAGAAAGAAGATGATAAGATTACTTACCTGGGATTTAGAAATACAAACGAAATCTCTTTCAAGCCATCTTCCTGCTATTTTCAGATTTATTATCAGATTACAGAAAGAGAAAACATCATGCAATATTCACTAAATTCACCGATAGTTTTTGACATATATTTCCCTCACTTGCAGTTCTGGATCTCATGAATCGTTACTGCAACAGCTTTCATTTGTGGCTGTGGATTAGCACAGAGCTCCATTTCCTATATAATGGACCTCTATTAATATTAGGAAGTTGATGAAAAAAATTGCTGGTGTTGAGGAGAGTTCTGGGGAATGTGTCTATTACCTTTCAGTGATAGAATGGAAATGACAGCCAAATTAACTGCAATAATTTTATTTTCATGTGCGTTGTTGAGAATTAATATCTACTGGTTTAGCTCAAAGTTAGATTCATATTCAGGATCAGTCTTGTCCTTCACGTATTTCTAAAGCAGTCCTAGAACAAAGGATTGTCTTCAGAAATATAATGTGTTACCAGTCTTCTTATAGCAACATCTCTTTCTCAAACTCAAACTCATATCATAAAGGAATTGGTCAATTAGCATTTTTGATCTCTTGAGATTTGCATTTTAATTGTACCCAAAGGCCTATTCTTAATTTACCTGGGACACATTTCCTTTGGAAATATTCAGAAATACATACTCCTTTCTTTTATGTATTTCAGTTTAAGTGGCAGTAGATATACTGAAAAATATAATTGATATAGTGCTGAAAGTCAGTTTTCTTATTTAATTAGCATATTACCATATACATAATATATAATATAAATCATATATCATATATTTGAAAAATATATTTTTCAAATATATTTGAGAGAATATTTTATACATAATAATATATTCATATGGAATATATAACTACAATATCATAATATTGTTATATATGATATATAACATTCTATGATTATATGATATATAGCACATAATTCATATGATGTGACATAGTATATATGTTCATATATTAATATATATCATATATTATAGTGTGATATATATGTATATATAATACAGTTATAATATATACATGATACATATGTAAACATATGAAGCTTTTCTAAAACACTAATCATTGTGAGAATATATGAGATGCATGATGTTAAAGAATATCAGATCACTGTTGTTGGTACCTGAGTTTCCCAGACAACCTTCCCAGCAAGGAGAAGTGATATTTTTCCTATCTACTGATTAAATGGTGTTGTTATACATTGAAATTACGCTGCTGTGATGGCAGTATATAATCTATGTATTTATTCATTTTAAGGTTTATTCATTGTTCAGAGATAGACTCAGAGCACAAGTAGAGGAGGGGCAGAGAGAGAGGGGGACAGAATGTGAAGCAGGCTCCAGGCTCTGAGCTGTTATCACAGAGCCCGACAAAGGCCTGGAAGTCCCTCAGGAACTGCAAGATCATGACCTGAGCTGAAGTCAGAGGCTTAACTGACTAAGTCGCCCAGGCTCCCCTATATATTTATTTGTAATGCAGGCAATCAGTGCTTTTTAGCTGACTTTGCTCAATGATGCACACACGCAATCCCTGATTGAGAACAAATATGCCATTCAGGAAAATAAACAAGAAACCTGAAGTAAAAACTCAAACTCTACTCCCAGTTTCAGGATCAGCTGATAGGAACACAATTCACATCATTATTTCATTTGTTGCTCATTTACAATTTTAAAGCAACTTCCTAGGTCACACCCCTCAAAAATTTCTGGGTGAGTAAGATCAAAGTCACAAAGGTAAATTTTTCAAAATGCCTCAGGTCTATTGATAATTGACAAACATCAGGTTTGAAGGACCTCACAGACTTGCCTAATGAAATTATTTTTCTACTGTAATTGTTGTCCTCTCTTATTTGAGTGATCTGTAAAAGGGGGTTACAGGGCACCTGACTGGCTGTCCGTTGAGCGTCTGACTTGATTTTGGTTCAGGACATGATCTTATAGTTAGTGGGTTTCGGAATCTGCTTGGGATTATCTTTCCTCCTCTCTCTGTCCCTCCTCTCTTCATGTTCTTTCTCTCAAAAAAAAAATTAAAGTAATAAACTTAAAAAAATACAACAAAAAATAAAGAAAGTTAGTATTACAATGATTAAACAAGATAGATTCTTCATTGGAAAAGGGGGAAAATGCCTCTCTAATCCTACTTTTTACATTAGAGATTTTTAAGAAGGAATAAAATCTATCAAATATGTGCCATATCACTTACAGATGATGAGTAGACTTAGATATTTAGACAAAAGAAAGAGAACTACATTTTTTATTTGCTCCATTATGTATGTTGAAAAAAATAAAACTTTGAAAGTCTTGGATCGTATACTTGAAATCTCAAATTTCCACCCATTCTCTTCTTTTGTCTTTTTTCTTTTTTAGCAAATAGCAATATTTGAGATATAATTCACATACTATAAGATTCTCTTATTTTTTCAACACACATTTATTAAGAAGCTATTAAATGGCAGATACAAATGAGTCTTGTTTTATTGAACTTCACTTTATTGCATGGCACCGATATTGCACTTTTTTTCCTGCAAATTGAAGGTTTGTGGAATCTCCGTGTCATCAAGACTGTAGGTGTAATTTTTCAATTATCTTTTCCTCACTTTGTGTCTTTTTGTCACATTTTGGTAATGTTTGCAATATTTCAAACTTTTTCTCATTATTATATTTGAATTGTTATAATCTCATAATAAAGCTTTAACGCATGAGGAATTGCTTCTTATAAAATGAGCAAAGAATATGTTTTCTTAAGATGGAATCTACTCCTAGTGAAAAAGCCATCAAGATTGTTGAAACGACAAAGGACCTTAAATATTACATACACTTAGTTGATAAAGCAGCGGGAGGTTCTGGAGAATTGACTCCAATTTTAATGAAGTTCTACTATAGTTAAAATTATATTAAAAAGAATCACATGCTACACATAAATTATTTGTTAAACAAAGAATCAATTGATATAGCAAATTTCATTGTCGTCTCATTTTAAGAAATTGCCTCAGCCACCCCAACCTTCAGCAACCATCCCCCTGATCAGTCAGCAGCCATCAACACTGAGACAAGATTTTTCAAAAAAAAAGTATGACTCACTGAAAGTTCAGATGATAGTTAACATTTTTAGCAATGAAGCATTTTCAATTATGGTGTATAAATTTTTTTTAGACATAATGCTGTTGCACACTTAATAGACAACATAGGGCAAACATAACTTTTAGAAAGTCAGTTTTCTTATAGCATTAGCATATATAATATATACATAATATATACACAATACATGTTGATATAATATAAACCATACATTATATATTTGAAAAATATATATTTGAGAAAACATTTTATATATAATAATATATTCATAAGTATATATAATATTGTATTGTATGACATATAACATTGTGTGTTTATATAACATATAACACATAATTCATATGATGTGATATAATATAGTATATAATATATTATCATGTATTATATATTATATCTTATATATGATATTGTAGACAGTGTAATATATATGTACTATAAGGCACTGGGAAATCAAAAAAAGTCATCTGACTCACTTTATTAAGGTGATCTGGAACTGAATGCACAATATCTCTGAGGTGTGAGTATATTATACTTTGTGTGTGATTGCAAAGATAAGAATAATAGTTGTTGCTTTTACGTTACTTAGAGTTCATTGCCTCTTTCATGAATCAAAATTTGGCTCAGCTCTTTGATAGTCTGATATTTGGTGAGCCCATAGGTATAAGTGTAGTGGTTGCCAGTGCATAATTAGTAGAAGAACTATGGCTGATCAAGGAACAGGATCAATGGATGTTTAATAAATGCCAGTTCAATTGAATTCATGTTTGCTTATTAACTCATGTTAAGTTCCAGTTGTTATTCAGCTTTATTTAATATTTTATTTTGATACTTTTTTATGAAGTTTTGATTTTTACTTCACCCAGCTTTATAAATGTTAACATCTTACTTAATCAGTATAATTATTGACTCTAAAAAATCTACATCAATGCAATAATCTTAACTAAACCACAGATTTTATTCAATTTCACCACGTTTTCCCATAAAGGTCTTTTTCTATTCTGGGATGCAATCGATAACATTATGCTGCCATTAGTGTCATCTCTTCCTAGTCTCCTGAGATCTGTGACTGTCCCATTCATAACTGTGACATTTGTCAAGATTAATTGTCAAGTATTTTGTAGAATGTCCCTCAATTTAACTTTACATGGTATTTTTCTCATGATTAAACTGAGGTAAGTCATTACAGGGAAAAGTGACAGAGAGGTGACATGCATGCCCTTTCATCTTCTCCAAGGATACATGATGTTGATGAGCGATGTAGTGATTTAAACTTGGTCATTTACTTAACGTAGTGTCTGCCTGTCTTTTTTACTATAGAGTTAGGATTTTTCTTTGTAATTTATGTGTACTTGGGGAAGATAATTTAGGATATGTAAATATTCCACTTATTTTTTTCGGCATCCACCAATATATTGCCTCTACCTATTAATACTGTGGTCTTTTTGTAGCAAATTTCCATTTTCCTATTCTTTCAACTACTTTTATTTTAATTCATTTTATTATTTATCTTATGTTATTTATTTTGGTGAAAAAAAGGTTAGATTTAGATTTAACCTGCTGGACTCGATTTAGATGAATCTGATTTTGTTGGCAACACCCAAAATATCATAGTCAAGAGCCAGTTGAACATATACCTTCTTTCCCTCCAGCCTAATCAAGGTGTTGACCTTGACTATGTCAATGTCACAGAGCTTCTTCAATGCCTATTTGATCTGGTGCTTGCTAACCTTGACATTCACAATGAGCACAGGTGTGTTGTCTTCTCTTTTCTTCTTTGTTGACTCTCTCTATAGTCAGGGAGAACTTGATGATGGCTAGTGGTTAACCTTGTTTCTCCTGGAAGCACTCTTTAGAGGATATCTGAGCTATCTTCGATGTCTTGGATTCTGGGAAGGTAGGTGATCTGAGGATCTTCTTTTTTGTGTGATTATGGATGCCTTTCAGCACCACTTTCTTGGCCTTCAAAACCTTTGCTTTGGTTCCGGATTTCTGAAGGACATGGGCTTCCTCTTCACCTTCCATGCCATCTTCATGGAAGGACCTTCCAACATGTTTTAACTAAAATGATTCTGTAAGGAAGAGTTGTTCTTTTTTCTTTATGTATTTATTTAGTTAGCTAGTTGTACAAATATGCACTCATGATTTTATTTATTTTGTTGCTCAAATAGCTCTGCTAATGGAACCATCATTGGATTAGCTCCTGTACACTATGCTCTTTGGTCTTTGGTTAAGTTTTGTCTTTTTTTTTTTCACCCCTTAAATCTGGCAGCACAATATACTCCAGGCTCATCTTCTTTTTTCTTGGACTCAGCTCTAGAAACAACTATTTCTGCAAGGATCCTTGCCATCTTTTATGGGATGATGGTATTTGGAAACCAGAATCTGGACCACATATTCTATTTTTGTGTGTGCACCCATATTTCTCCCTTAAGAATACGTCACACATATTTTCAACGTTTTTAAATTTCTAAGTCTTTGTAATTATAATTTTTTCAAATGAAGACTCTGTGCTACACTTGAAAATGTTTAGATTTGGAAGCCATAATTCTGAATTTGTCTCTTGAAATACCATTTACTGCCTTTATGACCATGTGAAAAATTCTTAATCTCTTTAATCCTTAGCATCCATAGTCTGCAAAGTAACAGCACTACGATAGTAGTACCTTCCTCATGTGTTTGTAAAGATGAAATTAAATACCATATATATATACATATATATAAATAAATATATACACACATATGGTGCTATATATATATATATATATATATACAAAACATCTTGCATACTATTGAGGATATACAAAGTAGCCAATCAATATTTGTTTCATGACCTTAATATAAATGAACTTGCAGTAATCTATTATATCTGTACACCTATGTCTATTAAACTATTTCCTTCACCATTGGACATTAATATTCATCATGATTTCTCTTTTTAAAAAATTCAGAATACACATTAATTTTTTACCTTCAGTTAAATAACTAGAAGCATTATTTGGGGACAAAATTACCACTTTCTGTTACATATTACTGGGAGGTATTCTAGAATGCTCTGGGCAATTTTAATTTTCATGTGCATTGCCCCTGATCAAAAATGTTATAATAACCTTACCTCCATTAATCATTTATATCTTATCAAACTCCATATATAATAAATTCAATAGCTCAATAAATCAAATGTTATTTTGTTAGGTTTTTATCTCATTACTATACAGCAGGGATACTTGCTTATATCTTTGTTGACTATTTATATGTCCATCACTTTAAATGTTATTAAAAACCTGACTCCTATCAATGGCTAACTTAAAAAAACTATACTAGATAGAAAAAGTTTTAATTTAAATTTATCTTTATTTACGCCTCAATATCAAATATGCTATTATAACATAGGTAAAAAAGAAAAACACTCTGAAATAATTAACTCATTGATTTACTAAACTAGGCATTGTGTACCTACTATGTGATAATTACTATCCCAGAAATTATGAAATCATTTCAGAAAGCCTTGAATAAGATTGCAGTATTTTCTTTACAGGATTAAACAGTTCAGAAGGGGAATCAGAAGTAAAAACAGACGTTCATAATTGACTTTTAGAATACATTGTGCAGTGATAGACCAATGAGGGAAATGAGATAATTTTCTCAAGGATATTATCAAGAAAATCTTTGGAAAGATGAGAATTCTTGCTTTCGGCCCTTGAGAATGATTAAAGGTAAATATAAACAGTCCAAGAAATTAGGACTTCCCATTAAGATGAGAGGACATATGTGGCATTAAGGAAATAATTATGACCACAGTGTTTTCCTGAGATAAGAATAGAAACACTCTGAAAGACAAAGAAGCAATTGAAGAAGTCAGAAGGCTATTTCAATAGTTCAGATTCAAGAACTTAGGGCCTGAACTGAGACAGCAGCACTGATGATTAATGAAGAGTAGGAAACTTATTTTAAGGGTATTTGGGAACTAGAGTCAACAATACTTAACCCAATAAATATTTTAATAAAGTAAAATTGATACATTTAGGTTGACTTGCTAGGTATTTGCCATGTGTGTTGAATGTATGCAAATACTTTTATCAAATAAAATAATATAAGAACAGAAATTAGATACAGGGACAGTAGTGATATTACCTTAATATAATTAAAGTTTTAGATATTTGATGAGCATTCATAAAAAGAACTATTTCTCTTGGGTGATAGATAATATGCTCAGATGTCTAAAAAAATATGAATGTGTCTTTTATGCAGATTTCCTTAGTTATCTTAATTAGCTTGCAAAACTATTTGTTCTGAACACTATGTGCAGTGATAAGAGAACTGGACTGAAATTCAGACTGCACTGCCACTAATTACCCAATGAGCAATGAGCTCAAATGCATATATAATATATAGTTGCATTTCCTTCTCTTCAGTACTTGGTTTTCTCACAAGAAGAATAGATTATAATGCCCATTCAATTATAAACTTCTATGATTCTGAAGAAAGAACAACAATGGCAACAAAGAAAAGGCCATTTTCAACTCTTTGAAATTCTTAAGTTATAAACGATTTAATATCCAATTGCAGAATGCCTCATTGTTGAAAATGACACTTGGAGGCCAATACACATATCATCCATCTGGTACTTAAACTGCTTTTTATGAATTCTCACCAAATTGTTGTCTATCTTTGGCTTGAATCTTCTAAGCAATCTTTATTCTCTATGCAACTCACTTGAAATCAGGATAACATATATTGTAAAGCCTCATTACACTGAGTTGAAATGCGTTTCCACACAGCTTCTAAAAAGTCAGAGTAACATTAAAGACACATTTCTTTGATTTTCAAATGCATTTATTTCAAATCATTTTAAATTCTTTCAATGATAGTCTTTCAAACCCTGTAAAACAAGTCTAAACTCTTCTTTTTATGACATTTCTTCAATAATGAGGCAATTATAACATGTGTCCTCTTTTAATTCTTTATTCATCGACATGATATACTTTCCCCTACAAAAGCACTTAAACAAATTGGAACATTGAAATATGTAATATTCACAGCTACATATATTACTTCATGATTGTTTGACCACTGTGGATTAAAGTAGAACCTAATACCTTAATACCTTAATTTTACCATACAGTGTACCTATCTATCTCTAGGCTGAAGACAGATTTATAAACATATTTAGATATCTGTATTTAGATAGATATGGATATATTATTATTGGCATTCTCATAACAGAGGCATTTAATGGCAACAAAATCAAATACATATCTTCAGATTGGTTATAGATCTATAGAAAGAAACTATGTTCACGAACAAGCCACAAAAGTATATTAAATTACTGGTTTAATTTCAAAAAGCATAAATATATTGCCAGAAACAAGATCATCACAAAGTGCAGAGGTAGAAGAGGCAAACTTTGCTTGGTTAAGGTGTTTTACTGATTGTTGGAGAAACTGTCTTAACTAACTAAGGTCTCATTAGATCTGAGAAGTTAATTTTTATTATTCTTTAATATATCAACCTTAAACTATTTGGAAAATCCACTCTACCAATTTGGAACTTCTGTAAGAAATATTTAAATACATCTGAGTTCCTTGTGGTTTTAACGGTATTCCTAAACAAAACCTCTATCTGCAATTTTATAATATTTCAGAATGCCAATTTCCTTTTATTTTACACTTTCCATTTGATTTAATATTTTCCTGTTTTCTTGATTTTGGTCCAATAACCATATTTTCAAGTCCATTTTTTAGTAAAAAGAACAGAGGAAACTTAATGTCCTCATATGGGTTCTCATGAAATCAACTGATAATTTGGGGAAAGAGCATGACCACTCATTGTATCTTCATTAATTTTCAGATTATTGGTTTTGACTTTATTTATGAGATTTATTTATGAGATTTTATTATGAAATCCATTTATTATTTATTTCTATGAAGCTATAATAACTAAAATTTTAAACAAATATAATTTTATTGATGAATGAATTGGGTTTCGTACAAGTCTCTTGGAAACTAATTTAGCAAATATCAAAATAAACTTTTTCTATGAATTTTCCAATGTAATCTCCTGAGATGAATACAATACAAAAGTAAAGATTTATATACAGATTTTTTCTTTATAATATAAATTTCTCTGTAAAACATAAAACCTTTAAGCATACAACACCAGCAGATGGATAGTTTAGTAAGCCCAGCATTAAATTATAGTCTGTGATTATGAGATAATCCAAGAAACTGCTTGCCATTGGCCAAAATCTCCCTTACTAGGTAATAGTTTTGCAATTGGAAGTTTGATTTTCTTTAGGTTTATTTACTTATTTTTGAGAAAGAGAGTGAATAGGGGAGGGACAGAAGAGAGAGAGATAGAGAGAGAGAATTCCAGGTAGGCTCCGCACTGCCAGTGCAGAGCCCAATGCAGAGTCTGAACTCAAGAACCTGAGGATCATGACCTGAGGCAAAATCAAGAGTCTGCCGCTTATCCAAATGAGCCACTCAGGCGCCCCTATTGGAAGTCTGCTTATAACAACAGTGATTATTTATATTTTGGAAAATGTATTGCTATTACATTAAAATATATGTCAATGGGATTATTCTGGGAAAAATATGGACGATATATGGGGCGCTTGGATGGCTCAGTCGGTTGAGCATCCAGCTTCGGCTCAGGTCATTATCTCACGGTTTGTGGGTTAAAACCCTGTGTCAGGCTCTGTGCTGACAGCTAGGTCAGAGCCTGGAGCCTGCTTCAGATTCTGTGTCTCCCTCTCTTTCTGACCCTTCCGTGCTTGCACTGTCTCTGTCTCTCAAAAATAAGTAATAAAAAAAACCATAAAAATATTTTAAAAATACAGACCATAGGGAAGCAGTAAAATAAAATTTGCCTTAACACATTATATTACATATTTACCTGAATTTGACTGTTAAGAAATAAGAAAAAAAGCTCAATAGACTTTTAGGTTTTAACATGCTATGAGTTAAGTATCATTCCATTTGATAAACATTCTCATAAACCCAAAACCGTTGTTAACTACATACTGCAAAAGTGCCATTAACCAAAGTTGCACTTGATTTCTTAACAATTGTGGTGATAACAATGATACCGGACAGAGTTTATGATCCATGTGTGAGTAAGCAAAACAATAAACACTATATGGAATGAAGAACATAAGTAACACCAACAATCATTTCATTTAAAAAACTGTCAGCGTTTTCAAGTGGCTGTACTGTTTTGTGGAAGTTTCTTCAGGGCTGATTTTAAATGAATCCAGTGTACTCTGACATGACAGAATCGGTGTGCATTGCCAATTTGGTATTGCTTTTAAACAATGGACAGAAATGGAATTGCCATAAAAAGAAGCCTGTGGAATCATTTTTTAAGGTAAATATTGTAATTGTAATGGTTCTAGGCAAACATGGCATACAAAATAGGCATACAAAATTCTATTTGTTTATGTAAAATGGAAGGAGACCTGTGTACAAGTATATGAATATATGTATGCTTGATTCATTTTTAAATTAAAGAGAGAGAGAAAAGGAGGAGGAGGAGGAGGTGGTGGAGGAGGAGGAGGACAAGGAGGAGGATGGGAGGGTCTGAGAAAGTATCCTAAGGAGACTCCATGCTCAACATGGAGCCCCAACACAGGGCTGGATCCCAGGAGCCTGGAATCATGACCTGAGGCGAATCAAGAGTGGGACTTTCAAAAGACTGAGCTACCCAGGCACCTCCGTGTGCTTGTGTGCTTGGAATCTACATGTCAAATGTTGATCTTGTCTGAGCTTAGGTGAGCTTTTACCTCCACTGATCTTTTGTTGTCTCACCTGTAAAATAGGGCAGCTCCTCTAGAGTTGTAAAGAAGAAGGAAGACTGAGGCACTCTTTGCAATTGATTTCACTTACTTAGTAGAGATTCAAAATAATGATTTGGGAGGAGCGCCTGGGTGACTCAGTCCATTGAGCGTCCAAGCGTCTGACTTTGGCTCAGGTCATGATCTCATGCGGCAAGCTCTGTGCTGACAGCTAGGAGTCTGGACCCAGATTCGGATTCTGTGTCTCTGTTTCTTTTTGCCCCTCCCCTGCTCATTCTCTCTCTCTCTCTCTCTCTCTCTCTCTCTCTCTCTCCCCCTCTCTCTCTCCCTCCCTCCCTCTCTCTCTCTCTCTCTCAAAAATAAATTTTAAGAAAACATTAAAAATTAAAAAATAATTTTGGAATGTAAGGGATCCAAATAAATAGTGGCATAAACATATTTTAAACTAGAGACACTTGGAATTCAATAGATGTGTAAAGAGACTTTTCAGAGCTTCCTTTATCTGACTAAAGGCAAGGACTTTTGAGAGTGAGGCTGCCTATAACTGCTCTCTCCCCAGGAGGTTTAGTCTGACAAGAAAGAAAACAGAGGTGGCCACTAGCCCATGTATAAACAAACAATATCACAAAATGTATCTCTCATTTGTTCCTTCAAAAGCCCTTTTGTTCTTCCCATAGAAGCCTTACCTCTGCCTAATTAAGTATATAAACCCCACTTCTAATCACTAAACAAGCCACACTTTTATCTGTGCACCTTATATACATAGGAAGAAACTTTGTCTATTGTTGGGGCCCAGTAGGCCAAAAAACCTCCCGAATAGCTAATAGCGACCTTGATGGCAAGGCCTCCGGGGCGCAGGTGAACTATTTGGGAAGTTGCTGAACAAGTCGAAAGACTGTGAAACAACATTTGGCCTCCTGGGCCGCACGTGCGGCTTCTGTTCATCCTGTCTATAATTTTCTCGTTTCTTTGCAAAGAGGCATATACTTTTAGGCTTTGAATCAACTTGGGTCAATCAGTGGCTCCAGCCTTCCCTTGCTTTGCTTTCTAGCTCTTTGTCTGCTGTTGGGAGTAAACACAATCCTCTGCCAAATGATTTGCTTATTAAAGGATGAGCATCTTGCCCATGAATAACTGATGAGGGGCCTTGAGGAATGTAAATCTCCTCATAGAATTCTTCAGGCTCATCTTATGCTTGGAGCCAGACTATTATTAGGGAATCCCTCTCCTGCAATGACTTGATTATTCCTGTTATTTACTACTGTCCTGTTAAGAATGACCCTTTCCTGAGCATGTCTTTATTTCAAGGACCTTGAACTATGTAATCAGTAAAGAAATGATGTAATCACCCATGGTATATAAGACACTGACTATCTTAATAAAATGTGATTTTACCATCATTCAAGCTGTCTGTCTTCTTTCTTATAGATATTGCACCAACACCAGCCCCCTACTCGAGAACTTTCGACTAGGGTGCATGGGCTGGTCCTCCGCAGTCTATTCCCATGATAATGTGTCGTTTGTCAGTTTAGTTCACAGGTCCTCAAACAGTAAACCCTAGAAGACAGTAGAAATGGCTTCCCTACCAGACAGAATGTGTTGCATATGTATAAGTTCGTATATGCATACATACATAATACATTTATAGTATATGTCTCTGTGTTTCCAAAAGCCAATAATGAATATATACTTTGAAAATACCATCTTTTCCCTCCAACAAGTCTCACAGGTGTTTAACAATGCACCTGCCTATAGAATCGATAAACGTTCCTTAAATGTTTCTTCTTGAAAATTCATAGCCACAGAGCAAATATTTTTCGCATAATAATTCTTTTCATTGCTTCTTTGGCCTCTGTGTTTCTCACACTGTATATTATGAAATTTAGGATTGGCAGCAAAAGGGTATAAAACATGGACAGGATTTTGACTCTGTCCTGTGGGTAGCTAGAACTGCTTCCAAGATAAGTAAATATCACTGTTCCGTAGAAGAGAGTCACTACCATTAGGTGAGAAGCGCATGTGGAGAACGATTTATATCTGCTCCTTGCGGAGTGTAACTTCAGGACAGTGAGCAGGATTCCCAGATAGGAACCAACCACTATCAGGAAGGTACTCACTGATGTCATTCCAGAGAGGACTGTAAATAAAACCTTGCTGTACTGGGTGTCAGAACAGGACAATTGAAAGAGCAGTGGGATATCACAGAAATAATGGTTGATGATGTTGGGCCCACAGAAAGACAGGCTCAGCAAGCTGCTCAGCTGGGTGAGTGAGCTGGCAGAGCCTAGCAGGTAGCAAGCAGTCACCAAGTGGATGCAGAACGTGGGGGTCATGAGGCCTTTGTAGTAAAGCGGGTGGCAAATGGCGACATACCGATCATAGGCCATGGCCGCCAGCAGGAAGCATTCGGTGGTCAGGAACATGCTGACAAAGGAATACTGTAGGAGACAACCGTGAAAGGAGATGACTTTCTGTCCTGCTAGGTAATTCACCAACATTTTAGGAATAAAGACCGAGGAATAGCAGAAATCCAAGAAAGCCAAATGGCAAAGGAAAAAGTACTTGGGGGAATGGAGCTGGGCACTAGCCCAGATTATTGCGATAATCCAAACATTGCCCACCACGGTGACAAAATAAATGGAGAGAAACAGCACAAAAAGGACAGTATTCAGTTCAGGGTTATCGGTCAGCCCGAGGAGGATGAATTCAGTTACCGCACTGACATTTCTGTTGGCCATTTGTGTGTTTCCCCGGTGGGGGGTCTGTAGGGAACAAGAGGGCAGTGAAAATAACCGGAGTATACTTTGAATGTATGCATTCAATCTCCTAGCATCTGTTGAAAACTGAATGGTCTTATTTAACTCTCACGGTCCACAGTAAGTTTATTCTCACCACTGTGAGAAGACAGCCTGATTAGAGACTTTGGTGGAATCAAAGTCTCATCAGGGGATGTAAACTGGCATTATGTACCATAAGAACCTTGGAGGGATTAAACTTCCCCTTGGAAAGCCTCATAGGAATGTTGGTTTAACAGACATTTTAAAAGGTGGACCCTAGATACCAGTATAGTCTAGATTCCAGAACACAAGTTAAAGACCCTGTATTGTAGGAAAAACATCCCTTAAAAACAAACCAACCAACAAACAGTTCAATATTAACAGATAAATTTCTGAGACATCTAACAAAATCATTGTCTATGACACTTTTTTAACTTAGACTAAAACATGACACAAGTTTTATAATAATATGTACATACAATACATAAATGATTAAATTTATAGACTGTCTATAAAAATGGAAAATGAGAAATTAGGGATGTCTAGTATGGAGAATAAAAAATTCAAACATTTTCTATCATAATATTTCTTTTTGTTAAAACTCCCTTGTTCCAGGAAATCATTTTTTGCTGTTACGTCAGATAATTTACCATTCTTTTTTCTGATTTCCTAGAGCATTTATTATCCAATGGCTTGGATTAGTCCATAGCAGATTTTTTTCATTAAGCTTAAATCAAGAAATTCTTAGTATGTTTTGATCCCTGAAGTCAAAAGATCACAAGTCTAATTTCAAGGAAGGTGCACCCGTTTTTGGTACATTACATCATAGGTTTTTATTGAGAAAAAGATCATTAAACTAATTTTGTCTTAGGCTTCATCATATAATCCAGAATACACAAAAAATCAGATTATGATGGCTGATATATTAGGGGTATGTTTGATTAAATCATTATTAAGTAAAGTTTTCTTTAGCACAGAATTTATAGGAAAACATAACCCAGCATTTTACTTTGGGAATTTCTAATAAGAGAAATAAATATAAAGCATGGTTCATGTTAATTTAACAGTTGAATTTATTTTCACTGAAGAGCAATGAATATAGTATTCCATAATCTAGGTTCTCTGAGTAAAATTTCCTTGATGTTGAATAAAAAGTGAGAAAGACATAGGATTTGATCTCTACCCTTACCTAGAGTGTGATGTAAAGTTATTTAGTAACAATTCAAATGTTGCAGACCTTAAGACAAGATTGCTTTGATCATGTCTACCTTACTAAAATGCTAGAGGTGAAAAAGAATGACTAGCTCTTTATTGCCACAAAAACTGTGATTTCATGTCTCGGCCTTTGTTTCTAGATTAACTACTGGTTTCTGGGAACCTTCCTCAGGAGGTAGTTGAAATAATTAAATAAGAAAATATGTGAAACCTGTCTGGCACACTCCCTAAATGTTTATAGTCAAAATGAAACAAGTAAAACAGAAACTGGACTATTGACATACTAGTCAAATGGCTTTTGACTAAAGTAATATTTTGGATCTTTGCTTTTTTTGTTGTTTGTTTCCATTTTTTAAAATAGCTTGGCTTCCATTGACCTTGTTTTTAAACAAACCAATTTGTTAATTTGATGATAAGTTTCTGCTATATCACTGATTTCATGTCTGTTTCTTTGATTTTTACTTAATTAACAGTAATTTTCATCTGGACTGCCTTTCACACCACTTTTCTAATGCTATAAAGTCAGTTATATACAATAATCATTGAATCTAGTAATTAGATCTGGTAAGAGAGCCAAAAATCACACTCTCTTCCTCAGATCTAACACAGTTCAACAGCTTGTAATAATCAAACTTAAATTTTAAAGAATTTCTTTAAGTAGATTCCCTTTTGAGATTTACATAGCTATATGAAGTTCTAAATACAACTACCTGAAGAAATAGGGAATGAGTCCACTAATGACTTTAAGAGAGCCATTTAATGTGGTGATGGTCTAATTTTATCTCCAATATCTCAATAATTGGACAGGACTTGAAGTGTATGATTTTTCTTCACATTCCGTTCATAGCATGTATCAAGGGTTGTTGTTTTTAAAAATTAGAGAGTCATTTATAATTCCTTTGTTAGAACACATAAATGTAACACTTACCAGGTGTTGAGAGGAGGCTTAGGTCTTTCTCTTGGTTTCCTGACTTGCATTTATATTTGGCTCAGGGTCTTTGGAGAATGGAATCCCCAGTGATTCTGTGATACTGTGTTTCATTAAAAGAGCAAAGAGAGACTTGGGGAAGCCAAGGTCCCAGCATTATCTTTCCAAATTGTAGCAATTCATGTATTTGCCATTTCTCAGTTTTAGAGAAACTCATTACATAAGTTTGTGTCTTACCTATATGAGGCTTATAATTAAAACTGAACTCCATCAGTGTTTATAATTATAATTTGAATGATATAGTTATGAATATTTTATGTATATCTTTTTTAAAGAGTGCTAAATTCCATTTGTTGTTGATGATACGATTCTATATACATATATTTGGCAGTATTTGTGGAAAATATGACATATTTCAATGTAAGATAACTCAAAAGAAGTGAAAACAATCAGCAATCACTAGGTAGAATTCAGGTGTATGTGTTCATACACAAGGTTGCCTTTTAATGTACAAGGGAATTTAGCCAATTTAGACACTAAAATAAATCTCAAGTTTAACATTTTTGTCACTGCGTTGATTGAACATAAATGTAATTTTTAGAAATTCTACGTAGGCTGCCCTTTGGAGGATAGAATAAAAATAAAAAGCTGGTAAACCAGAGTGAAATGGTAGTTATTTACATGTAATAAAAAAGGGAAAGGCAGCAAATAAGTCTTGATACAAGTCAAATGCATCCAACCCAACAAACACAGCTCTATAACAAGGTGGTGAAAATTTGCAGCAATATTAAAATGAGAGCAACAGACTAGCACACAGGGAGTATTATAATTAATTTTACAAACAAGGGTATTTCTTTTTCTTTGACAACCAAATATTAAATAGAATCCTAGCTGGAATTTTTATTAATTTATTAAATGACAATATGTTCCAGGACTTCACAACTATTATCTTTAACCATTATGAAATTTATTTAATTGAACAAGCTGACCCATATGATTTACATTACACATGGCCCATACTAAAGGAATTGTCTAAGTTTGCAGCTTAGGAAATGGTCGAACAATACCTTAATACAGTGATTGCCAGATGTAAAAATTTCTGGTGCTTTTACTATTTATTCTAGACAGCCTTTCAATAATGACAGACTAAGGAATGGACATAATAATGATGGAATTTGAAACCATTTTGCATCAAGAATAGTGGAAAAGATAGGAAATTTACACTGTAAGAAAAATTAGACTCAGAACAGTATTCTAGCAAAGAATGAACATTTGAGCCACCAGAGAATAAAGAGTGAGAATTTATGAATTTTAGGATTTCATAAGATGTTCCAAGACTTACTGATATTGGCTCTAAAAAGAAAGATAGGTCTTCCTTCAACTGAAAAAAAAAAAAAAGGTCATATTTATTGGTAAAATTGAGTTAGCTAGATGGGAGAAGGAGGACAACCATCGGACCATTTTCACAGGGTATTCTATACCAGATTCGGGTTTTGTTGGGATGACAATGTCTGCCTTAGATATCTCTAATTCTGTGAGTTGCAAGTTGTTCACAGGTCGCATTTGACCAAGGACAAATGAAAATTGCCATCAAAGCTGGGATCAATGTAATCACTATTGTGTTCATAGCATAAGACCAAATCTCAAATCTTGAGAACCATAAATTCATTACACTGGGTCTCTTAATAAATAACAAACCTGACCATGATGCAAATGTACCCATGACTGATCCAAATGGTGTCAGTACCTTATTTCCCTGTTGAGTTACGCCAGTTTCCAAACTGCAAACACCAAGCCTACACACATGAAATTAAACAAAAATAATAATAACATACATTTAATAGCTCTGTGAGCTGAGAGGAAAGTTATGTTTGAGAGACATCTGCTAAGTTCTGGTTTCTCCAGATGTTGATGTTGAGCAGTAACCAAATTTATAGAGGTAGTGAAAGGACTTGAGCTGGAAGTGCCCATTCTCAAAACTTTCCTGATATTTTACATGAAAGTTGATGGCATAGCGTCAGATATTTCATTCATGAAGTCCTCATTTCTTTATTGACTAATTTTTTCAACCATTTAAGGACATTGGGAATCTGTTTAACTGAGTTGCATTTATTAATACACACACATCTCTCAGGTAAATATATAGACAAATATGGCATAGTACTTATTATATAATGTATATTACCCATTATATAGAATATGTTACTCATTATCCAATCTTGATCCTACATATCTGCCACATACCCTTCATTTACTTCACAATTTAGAAAAAAGATAATTTTTTATTATTTGAGAATCTAGTGACTGTTTAGAGTATGATAGAGTTAGTATATATAATACAGTAATCTTTTGTTGAAGGTCAATATTAAACATAAAAAGTATCATATTTTTTCTATAAAATGACTCCCCTCCCACATATAGCCACTTAGTATACTGTTATTTTATCTGCATTCTGGCCATCTTCTTATTTTATGAGGTGAGTATCGTAACAGAATTGGTTCATTTTGTTTTTCTGAGTTTTAATTATCTCACCTTTAGGTCATTTCTGTGTTTGATACTCGAGGATATAAGATACTGAATTCTCTTGAAAATAATGTGAAGCATGATACAAAATTAGGTTTACTTATCATTATTACTTAATTTTATTTTTTCTGAAAACTATGACTTTAATACAAATTCATTTATATGAATGCCTCTTACACACATATACAGTCTTACGGGACCAATTTCAAATAACGTATTAAAGAATTATGGAAAATCATAAAGGACTAAGCAAATATTATATGATGCTCTCAGTGTTGGTGGTGGTACTATTATTGCATTCTGAAAAGCAAACTTTCATATGAATTTTTTTGCATGAATGTCTAATATAATGAGCATGTCAACTTGCTATCTTTACTTTTTTCATATTCATTTTTGCTATGTTCACAAATACTCATAAGTTCTGGTGTCACTGAGTGGAAAAAAATAACAGCTTACTCTAGCCTGCCATGTAAAACCATGAATTATTATCTACAGAGGTTTCCACTGGCTCAATTTGCTGCTTAGTTTGGCTGTCTCTTATTACTTAGGTATTTAAAAGAATGTCAAAAGATTAAATATAATTTTATTTGTAAGTGAAAATATTTTCTAGAATACTGTTTTATTTTCAGATAGGAGAGTTCATAACAATTTTGGGGGAAGAGATCACTATGGAACAATCAGTATTTATGGGCCTGATTTCACCATTATGCACTTGGGCATATCATTCGAATCAAAAGGAAAACAATTGGCTTCCCTACTGGGAATACAGAGCACAGATATCCCCTACCTAGAATGCCTTCAGGGAATTTCTTATCTAATGTCTCAAGAAGATTTTGGAAGATCCTGAATGGAAAAAGGGAAATTAGAGTGATTTTTTAATGACTGCCTTCTTATCCTGGAGAGCTTCTTTCCAAACAGGAAGTAAAACCTTTCAGAATAAGTTTTCTCTGAGTATTAGTGACCCTTCCACAATGAACAGTAGTAAAGCAGTTGCATTCTGTCCTGTTCAGTTTAATATGTAGTAATGGATACCAAGGCTGGGGAAAGGGAAATAGTTCATTCTAACGACTGCAAGTAAATTGCACAGGCAATCTAGAACCCAGGTCCTCTTATTTTCTTTTTTGTTGTTGTTGTTGTTAATGTTTATTTACTTTGAGAGAGAGAAAAAGAGAGAGAGAGAGAGCAGGGAAGGGGCAGAAAGAGAATCCCAAGCAGGCACCTTGAGTAAGCACGGAGCCCAAGTGGGGCTGCATCTCATAAATCCGTGAGATCATGACCTGAACCAAAATCAAGAGTCAGACACTTAACTGACTGAGACAGCATGGTCCCCCCAAGTTCTCTTTCTCACTATTTTTGAATACCTACACTTATTTTGAAAAGTGTCTGTCTATAAGTAATCCAGGCTAATTTCAGAAAATGTACAAGCCAGGGGGTTCATGGGTGGCTCAATCCATTAAGCCTCCATTCTTGGCACATGCTGTGCCATCAAACTCCACATCTGGCTCTGTGCCACAGCTCACTGCCTGGCGCCTGTTTCAGATTCTGTGTCTCCCTCTATCTCTGCCCTCCCCCTGCTCCTTCTCTGTCTCTCCCCTCTCTCTCTCTCTTTCTCTCTCTCTCTCTCTCTCTCTCTCAGTCACTCTAAAAATAAATGAACATTAAAGAAAAAGAAAAAAAAATGCTCATGCCAGGTTTGTGGATAATTCAAGTACCAATACATTTTGCTTTAAAAGTATTTTACTTATTTCTGTGCTTAAAAGAGAGACTGAGTTAAGATATGTTTTATTACTTATTCATCTTATGTTTGTATGTATCTGTTTCTCTGTGTGTTTATGTGTCCATAAATCTATTTGTATATACTCATTTCTACCCATATAAAGGAAAGAAAGTGTCTTCAACTGTCCAATAGTAAAAAGCCTGGATCTTACTATAAATTTTAGGTTTATTTACACAGTAGCCAGACACATCTCTTACAAGGTGTTTCATTCTTCTAGCCTTTCTTCTGCTATAAATCATTAGGTTCCCATTAAATAAGGTCTAGGATTCCTTTGGGCTCAGAACTTTAATAAACTGATGTGAACATTTTAATCCAGAGCACCATTTTTATGCTATTTTGGGACACAGATGCTGTGAAATTAACAAGGAAAACATTTCATTTCTATAGCCCTTTTCACAGCATCCTTCACTTCCTTATTCCTCAGGCTGTAAATCACCGGGTTTAACATAGGAATCACCAGGGTATAAAGCACAGATACTACCTTCTCTTGTTCTAAGGAATATTGGGAACTTGGTTGGATGTAACTGAAGCTTATAGAGCCATAGAACAAAGTCACAGCTGTTAGATGTGAAGCACAGGTGGAGAAGGCTCTGTGTCTACCTGCTGCTGAGCGGATCCTCAGGATGGCGGCAACAATGAAGATGTAGGAGATCATCACAATCAAGAAAGTGGTCATAGCAATAACTCCAGAGAAGATTAAAAGCAACAGTTCATTCATGGATGTGTCAGAACACGACAGCTTCAACAGCGGGGGAAGGTCACAGAAGAAGTGCCTGATGATATTTGGCCCACAGAAAGACAATTTCACCAAGCCAATTGTGTGTGTCAGTGAGTTGATTAAGCCTCCTACACATGACCCCATGACCAGGATAACGCAAACCATTTTTGTCATAGCCACCGTGTAAAGTAAAGGGTTCACGATGGCCACGTAGCGGTCATAAGCCATTGCCGCCAGCAAGAAGCCCTCAGTGGTGAGGAGGGACACGAATAAAAAATACTGCACGATGCATGCAGAGAAGGAGATTGTCTCCCGTTCAACAAAGAAGTTCAGCAGCATTTTTGGTGCAAAGACGGGCGAATAGCAGGCATCAACAAATGACAGGCAGCTAAGGAAATGATACATGGGTGTCTGGAGTTTGGGAGTTATTTGAATTAGAAAGAGCATTCCAAGATTCCCCACCAAAGAAATGGTATAGATCAGCAGGAACAGCACAAAGAGGAATGCTTTCAGTTCAGCACGGTCTGTCAGTCCCAAAAGGATAAACTCTGTAGCCAATGTCAAATTGTCCTCTGCCATGTGTGTGTTTCCTTGTACCTGTTAATGATATGATTGGAATAAACTGAGGATCATCATGTCACACCATCAAGACTATTTGGAATCTCTAACTACCTTGCAACTTGAGCTGTTGATTTTTCTTTTCGGGTTATTTTAACTAGAAGGTCTCTAGTCTCTTCAAGGACTGTTTACTAGTCTATTTTGTAAGGAAATTCCATGAGTGGAAAAGAAAACATTAGGGTCTTAGCCTCAGGATGCAGTTAAGTGCTTATGCTTTTAAGTGAGGGGAAAAAAAAACTAAGGTGAATTTTATTCTAAAATATGCGAAGCAAAGCCCAGTTACTAAAGTATAATAAATAAGGTTGGAAATTTCATCTGTGGCCTCACTGAAGGAAGTTCTTTTAAACTTCTCAATTTGGGGGGCTCCTGAGTGGCTCAGTTGATGAAGCAACCGAATCTTAGTTTCAGCTTAGGTCTTGATCTCATGGTTTCATGAGTTTAAGCCCCACATCAGGCTCCATGCTGACAGTGCAGAGCCTGCTTGGGATTCTCTGTCTACCCCTCTCTCTCTTGTACTATCTCTGCCTCTCTCAAAATAAATAAATAAACTTTAATAATATTAAAGAGAAATAAACTTCTCACTTCGGGTTTAATGGTAGGTAATGCCAAATACGTCAAGATACAAGAATTAACTATATTATACCATAGGAACTGAGAAATACACTTATGCCTTCAAGTTTAGTTTATACCTCACATTTTTTGTATGTTGGATATGATGAAAGACAAAACTCTAACATCCAAAAATTGTGGTCATCCTTATAAAACAGCCAGAGAAGTTGGTTTTGTAGAAAAATGTCCACTGAAAATGAGGGGAGAGGACACTCTGAGCTGGAATGCAAAACCTGATGAACAGCAGCTTATAATCAACTTAAAATTGGCTTTTGCTATCCAATAGAAATATCTTATGGGGTATACGCGTAGTTCAGTCAGTTGAGCATCTGACTCTTGGTTTTGGCTCAGAGCATGATCTCCTGGTTTCGTGAGTTCGAGCCCCACATCAGGCTCTGTCCTGCCTGTGAAGCCTGCTTAGAATTCTCTCTCTCCCTCTCTCTCTGCCCCTCCTCCTCTCACTCTGGTCTCTGTCTCTCTCAAAAAGAAATAAATAAATGTTATAAAATTTAAAAAAAGGAATATCTTACTCAGCATATTCAAGAAAGAGAATTTTTATACTTTTTTTTTCTGAGAACAAAACAAACCTATAAGTAAAGCAAATCTATAAAACATACAGATACTTTTTCATAATATATTTTGGGTGTTGCAGCATATTTCCTAAGATCAGTAATGTCTTTTCCAGTTCATGTTCAATTGCTGATTATTACTGTATTTTTTTCAAAAAATATAGCTATCTTTCTACCTTTATATAGAATATAAAAATAAATATTTTATATAGTTCACAATACTACCGTTTTATTTCTATAAGATAAAGGGCAGTGCTTATGATGGTTTCATCATCCTTTCTCCTTACACTGAGAGACTCTATCTTGAGGGCAGGATGTAAAACTCAGGAAAAAGTCAAGGTTGCATAATTACTGAAATAGTAAGAAAAGAGGCAACTGTGTTAGATGGAGAATATCTACAGTGACAGCTGAATAATTCCTATGTTAATATGTGGCTCTGACAGAAGGCAATTCATACTTTAGGGAAGAATATACCATAACGATTAAAATGCTGATTTTGGGGGCACCTGGGTGGCTCAGTTAGTTGTGCAACCGACTTTGGCTGAGGTCATCACCTCGAAGTTCTGAATTCCAGCCCCACATCAACCTCATTGCTGTCAGCACAGATCCTGCTTTGGATCTGATGTTTTTCTCTCTCTCTGCCCTTCCCCCATTCGTGCTCTCTCTCCCTTGCTCACTCTCTCTTGCTCGCTCTCTCTCCTTCTTTCTCTCTCTCAAAAATAAATACACATTAAAAACTTCATTTGTCATTTTTTCTGTACACGTTGACAGATGATTTTTATGTTAATGTGGAAAAAGATAATAAAGTGTGGGATAAGGGGTGTGAATAAATGGCCAAATTACAAATTTTTCCCACCCTGTGTTTATAAGATTCAAATTGGAACATAAGTTTTGTGTTTTCATCTTGTTATTTTGTAATTTTAACTTGTGCAAAATTTAGGTATATGATAATCAAATAAGTGAGTTTAACTTGCTAGTGTGAGAAAAAAAAAAAGGAGCTTCTGGGTAGCTTAGTTAAAGTGTCCAACTTCTGCTCAGGTCATGATCTCACAGTTCCTGAGTTCAAGCCTCACATGGGGCTCTGTCCTGACAGCTCAGAGCCTGGACCCTGCTTCAGATTCTGTGTCTCCTCCTCTCTCTGCTCCTACCCTGCTTGGGTCTCTCTTTCTCTCTCCTCTCTCTCTCCTTTTACCAAAAGTACATAATAAAACATTTTGAAAGAAAAAATATTCAACACTTTAACTTTTTTAGGAATCTTATAATCCCTCATTCTAATGGATTATTTCTATTTCTCCCAAAGCAGTCCATCAATCACACAAAAATGTTTCATTGTCTTATACTTACAGTAATACAAAAATTAGGTAAATGCTAGTAATCAAAGGTAACAGGATTGAAATTCGAACTTCTTCTTTAATACATGGGACCCATACACAGAGCCTCCCCGATGTGAGAGCAACAGCAAGATGGTTAAAAAAAACCATCCTGTCCGAAGATAGGCTGAGATGCAAATTCAGTTATGTGTTTACTTCAGGTCAAATGGGAATTCTGTCCCTGGAGTTAATCTTCTGATCAAAAGGGTTTGAGAAATACATGATTAAAAGTCCCTCTGTGTTTCTTAAGGGACTTAGGAAACTCTCAAGAACTTAATGGCTCCCTGAAGACATTTAATTTCCTGGATGTTACAGTGAATAGAAGGAAATATGGAGTAGGTATAAAAACAACAGCAACAGAATATATAAACTCTGAAAAACAATGTCATAGAATAGATGGTGATGCCTGCTTGGTACTTCAGCAAGAGAAGTTGTTCAAGAGAATACATTAGTTGGGCCTACTTGTGAATATATAGGTGTGGGCACACACTCATCCCCACAAACAGAAGTAAAATTAAAACCCACACATCAGTGGGGGCTTTAAGGTAGTAGAATAACATCTGGTTTAAAAAATCTATTCCTTTGTTTTCTTGGATTATATGGAGAGCATCAAATAAAATGAAACTACTACTTTTTCACAGGATTTTATAAAAGGAACCCAACCATCTAAATCTTGAATGATTATTACTCCATTCTATCATGACTCTACTGATAGACAATTTTGGTATTTTGCCTTCATCTTAAAATGAATAACGAAGAATTGGTGGTCATATTTCTCACTGTTTCCTCACAGTGGGACTTTGTAAATTTGATTTAACTGTAAATTGTTTATGTATATAAGAATTGCCCTTTATTATTTATTCTAAAATCAATTAATGTTTCCCTTTCTAAATGTACATTTCCTAAATTCCTTAATTAAAGGTAATGGAGCAGGTGGTACATGTGGGGATTAGGTGATATTCCAGATTTGAATTAGACCAGAAATGATTCATTATTTCAGAAAACATTTTTAAAAGTATTGATTAAAAACTTTTATTTGTTTAAAAGTACTGACACTATAAAAGTATTGATATTTAACACATTTGTAGGGCTGCAATGGAATTTGGCATATAGAAAAATTAAGTAGCATTATTTAAAATGAATTTAACATATATTTATTGACTCTTGGTAATGAAAGAAGGCTTTTTGTGAAAAATATGATTCAGAAGTTATATTAATTAGGGACGCCCGGGTGGCTCAGTCAGTTAAGCCCTGGACTTCAGCTCAGGTCAAGATCACACAGCTTGAGGGGCTTGAGCCCCTCATTGGCTCTGTGCTGACAGTTTAGAGCCTGCAGCCTGCTTCAGATTCTGTCTCTTTCTTTCTCTGCCCCTCCCTTGCTTACACTCTGTCTCTCTCTCTCTCTCTCTCTCAAATATAAACAAACACTATAAAAATTTAAAAGAAGTTATATTCATTAATACAACATATTGAAGTGTTGTATTTTTGAAAATAATAACTTTTTTCAAAAAAGTTACAGAAGAATAATTATGATTCAAGAATTGGTGCTTATTTAAGTGTATAACTTAATGAGTTTTGACAGATACATACTCCAGGCCAGATACAGTTTCACAATCAAAACATAGAACATTTCTCTAACCCCCAAAGTATCTTCTGGTCTTTCCAAGAAACCTATTTCTGAAATACAGCTTCAAAGAACTGCTGATCAGCTGCATTTATTTATAAGATGTGCTTTTTCAGACTCCCATGAAGTTGGGATAGTACAGGTTTTTTTGTTGTTGTTGTTCTGAATTTTTTCCCATCAGAATACTGTTTGAGAAACATTTACATTGTGAACAGAAATCATTTGTTATGTTTTGTTTATTCCTTTTTTATTGTTTGGAAACATTTCATTGTATAGATATACACACATTGTTTATCCAGTCACTTCTTAAGGCACTTTTTGGGTTGTTTGCAATTTTCAGCTACTTCAAATAAACCTGTTGTAAATACTAGAGTAAAAGTTTTGAAAGGACATGATTACTCAGTTCTTCCCCATAAATATCTACGAGTGGAGTCTTCCAATTCATTAACAGGGAATATCTTTTTATTTAGATATCCCGTTTGTCTCCGTAATGTTTTATAGTTTTCATTTCTTTATCATTGAGTTGCTTTTTTTTGTTGTTGAATTTATCCAAAATGTTTTAGACATTTTGTACTCTCATTAATGGAGATATTTTATTATATTTTTGAACGTTTTGCTAGTGATACACAGAAACAGTTGATTTTTGCATATTGATTTTGTCAGAATTGGTAAGACTTTTTACATACATAATGAGTTCCCCAAGAATAATGAAAATTGTACTTCTTTTCTAATGTGTATGCCTTTAGCATTTTGTCCTGTGTTGTTCATTTATTTTGTAAGTCTATTTTTTTTTAATTTTGTAATGTTTATTTATTTTTGAAAGAGAGAGAGTGCAACTGGGACAGGGGCAGAGGGAGAGGGAGACACAGAATCCGAATCAGGCTCCAGGCTCTGAGCTGTAGGCACAGAGCCTGAGGGGCTCCAACTCATCAACTTTGTAATCAAGATCTAAGCCAAAGTCTAATGCTTAAGGGACTGAGCCGTCCAGCTGCTTCTGTATTGTTCTATTTTGTATTGTTCTTTCATTTAGTATTACTCCTTTATTTTGTGTTGTTGATTCATTCCTTACTTATTTTTTGCCTCGTTTTGATTTGTTTTACCTTTCTCGTTTAAGCCCATCTATTCCTGGAGTTTATTTTTGTGTATCTTTGTGCCTCATGCATTATGTAACAGGAATTTCCAGTAAAATAATTCAGTAGAATATTTTTTTTTTACCAAAAACGAACAGTTTTGTCTGATACTGTAAGGACAAAGTCTGACCTAAGAGACTCCATGACAGAGGTCCCCCACTAAGCTGAAAGGTCTAAGGGTCAGTCTCTCCAGAACTATTAGGCAGTTACACATTGCCTAGAGCAGGAGACCACTTTGCAATATCCAATCAGGGAAGGCCAGCTACCTCTCCCCACATTCCTAAGGGTAAGGCCTGCAGATGGGAACTTTAGATAGGACCCTGTTACCTAATGTTAAAGTTAAGCCGACAGTCACCAAACAAGACCCTGAACTTGCTCTGTAATTGGTTAATTTCAAAGGTACCCTAAATGTTGTAATTGGGTCCCAGCAAAAGTAACGAACACCCTGAACAATGTGTATGGTTAGAGTTACTGCCAATGCTGTTATATAATAATGATTGGATGTCACAATTTCTTGTATCTCCCCCTTCCTAAACCCCATAAAAACCCTACTCAGCCCTTGTTCGGGGCTCTCAGTACGGATCCACTGCGCTGGTAAAGTCTATGAGTCCGAACTTAGGCTCGGTGAGCCTAAGCCATAATAATAAATGCCCTTTGCTTTTACATGCGTGACTCGGTCTCCCTGGCGGTTTCTGGTTTTCAGGTGATATTGAAATCTTGGGCATTACAATACTATTTCATGTTTTCTATTTATTTGCTTTTTAACCTCTCTCTCTTCTCTTCCTCTCTGGGAACTGCACTATGTATTTATTGTTATACTGAATCATGTCACACAAATCTCTGCTGTATTTATTTTCATTAATTCTTTTCATGTTTGAGCTTCAAATAGGAGGATGTCCATCAATTTATCTCTAAGTTCTCTGATTCTTCCATCACCTCATGTTTGTTTTTGGATCTTTCTAATAGCTTTTTCATTTCAGTTACTATATTTTTTAACTATAGAATTCTCATTTGGTATTTTCATTAATGTTTTTCTTTTTATTGAAATTCTCTATTTGATGAATACTTATTGTGATGCTTTCTTTTAATTATTTATGTATATCTTCTTAAATTATTTGAACGTATTATTTATATAATACATTGAAGTCTTTTTCTGCTCAACCTAACATCTGAGTCATGCAGTTTCTACTGACTTTTGCTTTCTCTGAGTGCAATGCATTACACTTCTCTGTTCCTTTATAGGCCTTGTAAATCTGTGCTAAAAACGACACTTTATAAGGGCACCTGGGTGACCCAGTTGGTAGGGCGCCTGACTCTGGATTTAAGCTCAGGTCATGATCTCAGGGTTGTCGGATCAAGCCTGACATTGGGCTCTATGCTTAGCATGGGATCTACTTAAGATCCTCTCTGTCTCCCTCTGTCCCTTTCCCCTGCTGATGCTCTCTCTCTCCCTCTCTAAAAAATAAAATAACAAAAAGTCTTCTCTTCATATGTAATGCAGCGTAGATGCTCTGAATTTTGTATGTGCAACTTTATTAAGTACTGACAATTTTTCAAAGTTGTTGTTCTGAGTAACATCTTTATTGGCACTGTATAAGAATAGTAGCTACCCCATTTCTTCACCAACACTTCATATTATATTCTATTTTTTTAAAGATTTTATTTTTTTTAAGTAATATCAACACCCAACATGGGGGTCAAACTCACAACCACAGGTTAAGGAGTCACTTGCTCCACCAACTACGCCAGCCAGGGTACCCCTATTATTAAATACCATTTTTGTTGTCATATCTTTTTGTGATTTATTTTATTTCTCCAGATTACTAGTAAAGTTGAGCAAAGGGAAGGATATATGTGAGATTTGTGGGTGATTATAAATAGTGATTGAATTTTGACTGTACAACAACAATATTTTACTCATTGAAATTCCATTTTTGTCTTTTACTCTGAGCACTTAAGAATCATATGCACACTCATACACATGGATGCACAGTGTAAAGTGTCCTAGTGTTAAGTATACAGCTTATTTAAATTTTGTGTTTATGTACATAAACATAATCACCATACAAATCATACTGACACTGATATTTCTAACTCTACTGAATGCTCCCAGTGGAAGCAGGTGTTAAACCTTCCACAGATGGAATCTTGCATATGAACTTTTTGTGTCTGCTTTCCTTTATTGAGCATAACATTTGTGACATTCATTTAAATTGTATATTAGTAGCTATTTCAAACTAGTTCTATTTACACCTCCATCTTGTGAATATATCAACCTTTATTAACTTATTCTCTCAAAATAGTCTTATTGTTTTTAGTTTATATGTATAAACAATATGAATACAAATGCTGATAGCATTTTCGTTCGTACATGCTTGTGAACACACACACTCCCATCTCAGTGGAAATACTGGGACATATTTAACATATATTCAGCTTACCATCAGACAGTTCTTCAAAATGCCTGGACCATTTTCATATCTGTTGGAAATATGTGAGCAATGATATTAAACATTTTTATAAATACTTATTGGCATTTTGGATGTCTTTCATACAATGTTTGTTTTCTATTTTTTCCATATTTAGTTGTCTTACATGTCTTATTCACTGGTGATTCTTTTTAATTTATTCTGGGTGAATCTTTTGTCAGTACACATTATATGAATATCTTTCCATATTGTATTGCCTTTTCAGTCTCATAATGGTATATTTATAGAGACAAAAGTCCTCATTTAAAACAAAGGCCTTATTAAGTGCTGTATGTAGTGATGAATCACTCAATTCTATACCCGGAACTAATATTACACTGTATGTTAACTAACTGGAATTTAAATAAAATGTTTGAGAAAGAAAAAGAAAAATCCCGTTCTTCCATTGTCTTTTTTTATTTTGCTATTTGTGTATCCTTATTAAGAAATGTTTGCCCAGCTTGATGCAATAAAGACACATACTTTTGTTCATTTCTAAGGGCTCTATTGTTTTATTTCTTTTTGTCATCTATCACACGTTTACTTCTATGATCTGTCTTAAATCAGTCTTCATGTATGATGGAAGTTAAAGTTAAAGATCATAGGTTTTTGTGGCCCTGCTTATATTTTGTATTTTCTTCCTCTTTTTTCCTCTATTTTTAAAAACACTTTTAGGCCCCTGGGTGGCTCAGTTGGTTAAGAGTCTGACTTCAGCTCAGGTCATGATCTCATGGTTCATGAGTTCAAGTGTCACATCAGGCTCTGTGCTGACAACACAGAGCTTGGAGCCTGCTTCAGATTCTGTGTCTCCCTCTCTCTCTGCCCCTTTCTTGCTCATGCTCTTTACTCTGTCTCTCAAAAATGAATAAATTAAAAAAGAATTTAAATACTTTCAGACTGTTTGTATGTGAATGAAAGTTTCATAGAAAGGGAAGATGACACTACCTTCCACCAAAGAAGGTTTCACTCTTTCTAAAAAGGCAGAAAGAATGAAATGCTGACTAAGTTAATTCAATTATTATTTGGGCTGGTTCCGGATTGGGTTGAAGTTAGACCTCATTTTTCTTGTTTTGTCCCTCTTGCAGGGTGCATATCAATACTTTCTCAAAGTATTTATGAACAGGTGATCCTCTCTCTTTCTAGTCCTTAAATACTGCAGAAAATCCAGTTTTAACTCTTTGGTGGTATAAACAGCCTCCTGCCCTCTAGAGGCATACATTGGAGATATTATGGATTCAGTTCCAGAATACTGCAACAAAATGAGTCAAATAGGTTTTTTGTTTTTCCCTTGCATATAAAAGTTATGTTTATGCTATAATTTATTAGGTGTGCAATAGCATTGCATCAAAAAACCCTAATGTGCATACCTTAATTTAAAAACACTTTATTGCTACAAAATATTAACTATCATCTGAGTTTTCAGTGAACCATCGTCACTGATCACCAATAGCTGTACAAACATGTAAAGAAAAATTCAAAATATGGCAAGAATTACCAAAATGTGACACAGAGATACAAAGTGTGCAAATGCTGGTGGAAAAGTGGCACGAATAGTCTTGTTTGATGTAGGGTTGCCAAGAAGCTTCAATTTGTTAAAAGAACAAAAACAAAAACATAAACAAAACTCAGTAGCTGTGAGGTGAAAGTGAAGCATAATAAAGCGATGTGGACCTGCACGTCTTCAAATGGGATCCCATATCTTGAGGAGGCTGCCAGTCTGGAGTTCGACGTAGGCCTCTACCTTTGGTGAAATCTGATCAATCAAGCACCTAAACACTGAGGAAGACGTCACTATCTTTCCAGCATCATCTGAATCTGCAAAGTCTGAATCTTCTCATGCTCCAAAAAGAAGACTCTAGCCCTTTGTGCCTGGCTTTAAGCAAGATCCAAATCTGGCAAATGTTTTGGGGAAGAAACTTGTGTTACAGTTGTTGCTGGCTCTTCTCTCTAGCAGGATCTCAGGTCTTCTAAGCACAGCAGGACAGTGGGAGATTTTAATCTAGCCCTGTGGCCCAGAACCAATTTCTTACATTCTCCACCCTCCATCCTATCCAATTTGCTATGAGGCAAAAGTCAGCTGTGTGTTGAAGTTCCTATGTAATCGAGGCATCTCATCAGGCCACATACTGACTACAGGGCCTCTTTCTCAAAAACAACCACAGAGCACAGGAGCCCTTCCTTTCAGTAGACTGCAATCTTTAGTATTTGCTTTGTTTGGGACAACACCAAATGTTCCTCTCTGTTTTCCATTAATTCTCCATTTAGATCTGTCTAGACATCTATTTTTTCTATCTAATCTATTATCTATCATCTGTAAATCATTTATCTATCACCTCTTATCTAACTATCTACCTATCTATCTATCATCTATCTACTTGATTGACTGTATGTCCGTCCTTTCATTTATTTGTTTACCTGGCCTTTGGGCCTGCTCAGATCCAGAATACGGCTAATACCCTGAGAGGAAATACTACCATGTGTGGTAAAACCTGCAAATATCCGCCAGACCTCTTCCAAGTCCTCTGAGCCCTTCATAGACTCTCCATGCAAGTCAAGCCTGCATTGTCAGGTGTGCCCTGAATCAGTGAGATGAAGTCAGCTCACATCTTCACATCTACATCTCTCTGAAACCTAAGCCACCCCAACTCTCTTCTTCAATAGAGATTCACTTTGTTCAAGAGATGATGTCATATCTTATCTTGCTTTTCTTGTTATTTTTGCATAGATGCTGTTTTGATCACAAGCGTCCAGAAGGAAAAATTCTCCTGTCATGTTACAAGCCCTTTCCCCATATTTTCCTAACTTAAAAAACTTTTTTTGAGGGGCACCTGTGTGGCTCAGACAGTTAAGCATCTGACTTCGTCTCAAGTCATGATCTCAAGGTTCATGAGTTCTAGCCCCGCATCAGGCTCTGGTTCTGATTCTGTGTCTTCCTTTCTCTCTGTCCCTCCCCTCCTTGTGCTCTGTCTATATCTGTCTCTCAAAAATAAATAAATATTAATTTTTTTAATTTATAAAAAAATTTGAAACATTTCAAATTTGCAGAACAGATTCAAGTATAAGATTTGCAAGAATATTTAAATGATCTCTCCTATGTTCCTTACCTGCAGATCCTAACCACAATTGCTACATTTGCTTTATTGCTTTTTCAATTTCTACTTACTGTATGTATGTGTGTGTGTGTGCATGTGTGTGTATATATCCATTTATATATACATATATTTCTTTATAATAGTAATGATATGATATTATTTTATATTATCCAGTACACAGTTATGTTTTCCAAAAGCTTGAGATCTAATATTATGTAATGCATTTATCTTCACACAATACTTTGTAAACTCATTTACTATATTGCTACATACTGTTCCTCTAACATCTTTTGCTCCATATCTTGAATCTATTTATGTTTGGATCTCACAGAGTACACTTTACAAGTAAAAGGACTCAACAGAATTGTGTTGAATGAATAAAATATAACTAATGAATGCTTTTTCTTCTATAGCAACTTGTCTAAGGTATCATTGAAATACATAATTTAAATATATAAGTGGAGATATATGCCCTTACTTGAATAACAGCATTTTTTGAACAACAACAAAAGATCTGATCTGAGATAATCAAGCCAAGGGACTATTTCACTTTTTCTCTGAGATAAGAATGCTTTGTTGGAGTGTTGGAGTGTTTTTTTTTTTTCATTTGAATCAATGTCAGATTCTTTTAAATCCATGTTGAGTTCTTTCACAGTTTATCATCAGAATTTCTCAGAAAAAAAAAAAAGTATTCGTACTTGAGAAAGTGGAACTATTAAGTCACAAAACAATGAATGGTAAAATAGAGTGATTTTCAGTCTTCATGTCAAACTGAACACTCATGTCATCAATTTCATGAGACTATCTTGATTCTAGTTTTATTGGAATTGGTGTTTGTGAAACAATTTTCAAGAAAGTTTATCAATTTAATGTTAGGATAACAGAGCTGCCAACAAAACTGTGTCAGGTGGGGGTTCTCTTCCACCAGATTGACCTTTTTGCTGCATCTTTTACATCTTTATTCCGTAGGCTATAAATCAGTGGGTTTAGCATAGGGATCACCAATGTATAAAACACAGCAGAGACTTTCTCCTGTTCCAGGGAATACTGAGAACTTGGCTGGATGTAACTAAAGGTTACAGACCCATAGAATAAGGTCACAGCAGTGAGATGAGAGGCACAAGTGGAGAAGGCTTTGTGTCTTCCCTCAGCTGAACGGATTCTCTGGATGGCAATAATGATGCACATATAAGAGACCATGATGATAGTGAACGTGAACATGGCAATGACCCCAGAGAAAATTAAAAGTAGCATCTCATTGTTATGAGCGTCAGAGCAAGAGAGTCTCAGAAGTGGGGGGATGTCACAGAAATAATGATTCACAATGTTCGGTCCACAGAAATCTAACCTGAGCAAACCAATTGTGTGCGTCAACGAGTTAATGAGCCCACCCAAGTATGATGCAAGGACCATCTGAATACAAACCTTTTGGGTCATTATGAGTGTATATGACAAGGGATTAGCTATTGCCACATACCGGTCATAAGCCATCATAGATAGAAGGATGCCTTCTGTGGTTACATAAACTGCAAAAAAGAAACTCTGTAGAACACAACCAGAAAATGTGCTAGCTTTGTGTTTTGATAGGAAATTGACCAACATCTTTGGAGCAAAGACAGTAGAGTAACAGATATCACAAAAAGAGAGGTTGCTAAGGAAAAAGTACATTGGAGTACGAAGTTGGGCATTTAACCAGATCAAGATAATCATCCCCCAATTCCCTGCCAGAGTGATGGAATAAATAAAGGTGAAAAGCAAAAAGAGAGGGATCTGCAAATTAGGGTTTTCAGTTAAACCTACCAGAAGGAATTCCTTCACCCCTGTGTGGTTGCAACTTGCCATGCATTCAGACTCATATAGCTTTTCTGTTGCAGAAGAAGATAATATCACTCAGATGAAAAAAGTTATATATAGAGTTTCCTCCATGATCCAGGATCCATAAAACATTGGGGCATTTATGCTTACCCTATAGTTGGCTGAAGGAAAGAAATGAACTTTGTCAGTGGACTATATAAGTACTAGACAATTCATCTACAGTGACTCAAATTTTTGGAAGTGGAATTATATAGTTCCCTGTTTCTCAGTTTCCACATCATAAATATTGTGAAAAGGAAACTCTCTTACAACAAGAAATTATTAATTGATAGAACCTATAGTTGAACTCAAGTATCCTCAGATCAAACCTCTGACTCATTTTAGTAAATATACAAGTCCTCTGCCTACATGGGCTACACACTGTGACACCTTATTATAGAAATTATATTTTGGGGCACATGGGTGGCTCAGTTGGTTAAGCATATGACTTTGGCTTCAGTCATGATCTCATAGTTTGTGGGTTCGAACCCTGCATCAGTCTCTGTGCTGACAGCTAAGAGCCTGGAGCCTGCTTTGGATTTTGTGTTTCCCTCTCTCTCTTGTGTGCCCCCCCCCCCCGTCTCTCTCTCTCTCTCTCTAAAAAAACAAATAAATAAAACTTAAATATATCATTTCCTTATCTTTTGGCCAAACTGTTCCTACTTTTCTTTCAGTTTATTTATTTATTTTGAGAGGTGGGGAGAAGGGGCTAAGAGAGAGGGAGAGAGAGAGAATCCCAAGCAGGATTTACACCATCAGCACAGAGACCAATATGGGGCTCGAACTCATTAACCACAAGATCATGACCTGACCTGAAGTTGATACTTAACTTACTGAGCCAGCCAGTGCCCCTGTTCCTACTTTTTAATACCCAGTTAACTCATGATCCTGATTTTCATAATATGCAACACTTATCCTTTCCAAATTTCAAATATCAGAACTTTTTTGGCCTCACCTTTTGCTCAGATTCCACACTCAGAAGATCAATGACTGTGTCCTCCAAAAGAGCTGAACTGAGAGAAAGAGATAGAACAATCTTTTCTTCATTTGGTGTTGTTAAGGTCAATCAAAAAATAACAGTGCAATTTAACTTGAAAACCTTTCCTTTTTGCATGTTTGTATAATTTCACCTTTGCATCTTTGTTTTTTATCAGCATTAAAACAAAACCTCCAAAAACCCAATGTTTAGAGACAAGGTGTGAGTGTGAGGTACCAAAATTATACCTATCAGATATGCCTGCTTTTAAAAATGTAGACTGCCACATAGTTTAACTTGCTTTTTGACATGATAGAATACTTAGAAATATTTATGGTCAAATATGAATAAATAAATTATTCATTTACACTTTCATACAGTCAACAGGTATTCTTACTTAGTACATTATGCCAAGGAATGTTAAATTTGCGGGAAATGAAGCAGTGAGCAAGAAACATGGCATGATTTTAAGGAGCTCACATTTTATTAGGGAAATAAGTATTGATATGCTATATGCAGTAATAAATGCTCTGAAGAAAAGTAAAGGAGAGGGGTAAATAGAGATAATAGGTACTCTATTCAGCAGTGTATTAGTTCTATATTGCTACTCTAAGAAGTTATCAAAATCGATGTCTTACAACAAACATACATTTTAAGAAAGGTGATGTGTGGGCCTTAGAGATCAAGGAAGATCGTGCTCTTATGGAATTTAATGTCTACTAAAGTCAGGATAAGTGGAAACTTATGGTATCACTAAATCAAATGCAAAATTTTCATTCTGTGAGTAGAGGCTCATCTCCTATCAACTGAGGATATAAATTAGATCCTGTCTATATTTTAGATCAATGGCCCTGAGAAACACAGCGAATCCAGGTCCAACTGTATCTAAGGCAAAGAAGGAATGATTTGTGGAAAGTACCAGCACTTTTTTTTTCTGTTAATAAAACCAGATCATAAAGTATAAAATCAAATTTTTAATCTGGAAATAAACTCAACCTAAAATTAAAACAAGAACAAAAATAGAAAACCATTAGAGGTAAAAAGTATTTGTGTATGCTTCTTAGTGGCAATATTTTTCTCCTGCAAAGCTGTTTAGCATAATGGGAATGTTGCATTCCTGGAGTATAGCAGAATCAGGAAGGCTTAGCTCCACTCTAGCTCAGCCCTTAATTTACTGTATATTTTGCCTGATTACAGGAAACTGTAAAAAAGAAACAACAGAGCACAATTTGTATGATTTTCCCATTTATCATTTAGGGAAAGAGGAAAAATGAATTTCCTGCCAGTCTGACTAACAACGTTTTACATGGTAGATGTAACAATGAACTGATGTGTGATACTGATGGCCACGTGTCAACACCAAGGCACGGAAAAACAGAAATCGTGTGGGAGAAGAGGAGGGGGAAAGGAGAAAACCGAGTGTGACTCCAATAAGTTTGCATTAAGATTAGTAGCAACAGCTTTCTCAATCAAACTCTTAATAGAAAACTATAAATAGAGAAAAGTGCTAACCAAAAGTGAAGGTATGATTTGCTTTCATGCTGTTAGAATTATGACTAGATATAGATTCATTCTGCTTCTAAACGTAAGGCTTTTGCCACTGCTCAGGGCTGTCTTCCTGACGAAATGGCAGGGGAGCTGCTTTAGAATACTAACATTGAGAGTGTTGTCCTAGTAAAATAAAGGCTGAACATAATATTTTATAACCAATGTCACGATCAAATTTCCCCAAATTTTCAGAGCAATATCTTGGAATATTAGGGCAAGGGGCGCCTGGGTGGCTCAGTCGGTTAAGCGTTCAGCTTCGGCTCAGGTCATGATCTCACGGTTCGTGGGTTCAAGCCCTGCATCAGACTCTGTGCTGACAGCTCAAAGGTTGTAGCCCACTTCAGATTCTGTGTCACCCTCTCTCTCTGCCCCTCCCCTGCTCGCGTTGTCTCTTTCTGTCTCTCAAAAATAAATTTAAGAAAACATTTAAAAAATTAAAAAAAGAAACATTGGGCAAAATAGGGGCATTTGTTTGTTTAAAATGGTATGAAATTCTTTTACAGGAATTCTTCATTTTTGACTCCAAAGGGACATTAGAAAATATCTAGTCGTCAATGGTCAAGAACACAGCTGGTGATAAGGATATTGAATAACAACAGTAAAAGCATTTTACATTATAGTAAGACAAGGGATCTTGCCAAATGCCTGGCAAATGAGTTAGTGACTTTTAAAATAATACTCTCCATACTGTGGGTACATTGTTGTGAATCTAAACTGAAATATTTTACACTATGCTTTCGTGGAACTTTACCAACAAAACATGCTTATTGTGACATATTTACAAATAAATTTATCATAAAATATTGTATGTAAATATTATATTTCTTGTGTTGTCTTATTATAAAATATCACCTACAAATAAATATATAACTGATAGGTGTTATATGAAATATCATGTTATATATTTGATTTCACAATTCTATAACTTCACAAATTTATAAATGTGATTATAAAATGACATTTACTCAATGGTTTATGATTTTAAATTGCTTATAAGACAGAAGAAATGAGGGTCGCCTGGGTGGCTCAGTAGGTTAAGGGTCCGACTTCAGCTCAGGTCATGTCTGCTGACAGCTCAGAGCCTGGAGCCTGCTTCAGATTCTGTGTCTCCCTCTCTCTCCTTTCCCCCACTCACGCTCTGTTTCTCTGTCTCAAAAATTAAAAAAAAAAAAACCCATAAAATAATTTTCAAAAAGACTGAAGAAGTGCAAACCAGATAGCACATAAAAATAAAACAAGTAGTAATGACAAATAAAAAAATCACTATCAACAACAATGGACACACTGAAAGACCTGAAACTAGAGCTCATGTAGTCTAACTTAAACACAACACACCCTGATTTGAAGACTGTTTTATGCAGGCACACTAGATTTCTGGTGGGAAGAAGTATCAGATTGTGGGAACTAAAATAGTCTTAAGCTCTGAGAATCAAGTAACTGTGTGCATGCCCTGGTTTTATCACAGACAGGATGGAGTGACAAACTTAAGGAAAATAGAAAATCATTCTTAAGATATTATTATTGGAGCCATAAAATAAAATTATATCTAAAATATTTCCAAAATGCTATTATATAGATATGAAAGAAATTATTTTCCTTGTGATATAAATACATTATAATTCTCAGATACTCTAAGAAAATTTTCATAATAGTGTAAGTAGCCTTAAGTTACTGTTTAAACTAAATATTAATATTGGAAACACACATGCACACAGGCAAATATTAAATGCAGGTATTATGTAAATATTACCCTTTTTTCATAACATGAAAAGAAAACCTTTGAAATATAAATAACCCACAAGTTAGGACATTGTTTTTTTGTCTACCTGGGAACAGTACTGAAACCACACAGTTGGTAACATACCCTTTTAGTGTGAGGAGATAGGAAATGTTAAAAGTTTTAAATAAATCAACATTACCACTTCTTAAAGACATCCATAACAAACCAAAGTCCAGAATAAGCAGAATATCTAGTATTGAACACTAAGTTTTCATGATTCTTCAAAGTTGATTATTGGGAGTAGAGATTTTGTAATGTTTGGTTGCTTTTCTTTTGGGGACGTGAGCTGTAGCTCACGTGTAGATGTGAATCTCAGATGCCCGCAGGCTGGATCATTAGCGTCCTCCCCTGTCTCTATAGACTAGAGCAAATCATGCCATGTGACTGGAGTCTCCTCAATCACCATTCACTAGGTGCCTCTGCTTTCACTTTGATTAAATGCACTTCCTTCCATAAATAAAACACTCAAATATCTTAGGGTAAAGACACAATACAGAGAATAAATGCAGTGCAGGAACTAAAGAAAAGTGTTCCAATCACATGCATGCTACTCAGATAAATCTTCAAGTATTCTAATAGTGAAAGAGCTGAGATTGTCTTTTTCTTTTTCCTGTGAAATGAGGACATTCATACATGCTTTATCTACCACATTGGTTCATTATGAAATTGATATAAGTAAATGCATAACATTTTGCTCTCCAAACTTTAACAATTATTTGCATTAATTTATGTTTGCATTTTTATGACATTTTACACACACACACACACACACACACACACAGAATTAATTGAATTGTATACTCTTCTTTTGGTTTATTTATATAAAAATGTATGCTTTTCTCAGAATGCCTGGGTGGCTCAGTCCATTGAGCATCTGATGCCTGCTCAGGTCATGATCTTATGGTTCAGTTAGTGAGTTTGAGCCCTAGGCCCGGCTTCTATGCTGACAGCTCAGAGCATGGAGTCTACTTCAGATCCACTGTATCCCCCTCTCTCTGCCCTTACCATGTCTCTCTCTCAAAATAAAATAAACACTTAAAAATATATATGAAAAACACAAATGTATGCTCTTCTTTTCTGTAATAATTCAATAGGGATCATAGGGCCGTGGATTGTATTTTTTAGCTTCCATTCTACTGAAGTGGTAGTAAATACCTGTGACACTGTGGAGATTTTGCAGATGTTTCACATAGTTTTATTAGATTTTTGTACAATTTTATATTTGTCTCTATTTAATCATACAAATAATATGTTCACTGTTTATACATTTGGAAGATGGTGGTGGATGTTTTTTATTAAGGTGTATTGTTAATAATTAGATTGTCTTACGTATTTTAACATAAAAGCAAGTAAGTTACAATATATGCAGATAATAAAATAAGAAGTCATGTCAATCAAAATATTGTACAAAAATCGAATTCATATCCCAAAATTATATGCAGTTGTGATGATTCCAATAAAACAAAATCAGAGTGTTTTTATTTCTTAAATGTTTATTTATTATTGAGACAGAAACAGAGCATGAGTGGGGGAAAGGCAGAGAGAGGGAAACAGAATCTGAAGCAGGCTCCAGGCTCTGTGCTGTCAGCGCAGAGCCCAATGCGGGGCTCAAACTCATGAACTGTGAGATCATG
Source organism: Helogale parvula (assembly GCA_004023845.1). Lineage (NCBI taxonomy): Eukaryota > Metazoa > Chordata > Mammalia > Carnivora > Herpestidae > Helogale > Helogale parvula. The sequence goes on along the minus strand of PJEM01012360.1, from coordinate 132 downwards.
ACCTGAGCCAAAGTCGGACGCTTAATCGAGCCACCCAGGTGCCCCAATCTGAGTGTCTTTAGATACAAAATGGAAAGATATTACCAAGTAATAACAGAAAAACATTTCAAAATCCAAAAAAAAAAAAAAAAA